>CAJQUN010000683.1:0-243727 GCA_907163345.1 Haberlea rhodopensis
GATGGATTATGGTGTTGGGTATTAAGATGTTAACATTGATTTAATTGTGTTAATTATTAAATATGAGGAGGATGTGATTTTAGATGAAGTTTGGAGCATTTTGTAAAATGCTTTTAAAATACTATGTTGGAGCATTTTATACATCATGTTAAGTTTGGGGTACAATTTTAATTAAGTTAAAGTAACCCCTTTTTAAATCCTCTACCCATCACTTTAACCCTTTACCTTTCACTTTATTAAAAATCCCCAAATCACTTCCCAACCCCAAACCCTACCCATTTTCGAGTTCCACCAACCAAAGAGGAGAAGAAAAGTTCCACAAAAACTTTGTTTGTGTGATCTTTGCTAGGATTTGGAGCCTACAAGAGGTATGGAACCATTCCTATAAGTTTTATGATGTTTGGTGTTGAAATGGGTTAAGTTTTTGATGTTTTATGTGGGTTTGTTTGGGTATGGTTGTTTATGGTTGGGGTATGTTTTTTGAAGTGTTTTATGTGGTTTTAGTGGGTTATGATGTTATTGAAGTTGTGAAGAAGTTTGGTTTTGGGTGGCATGAGGAAGAGCTTGAAAAATGAGCATTAATGGCGAAATTTCGGAGCACAGCACTCGGCGATCGATCGCCCGTCTTGGCGATCGATCGCGAGCCTCCAGTGCCCGCCAGTAGCATTTGGCGATCGATCGCCACTCTGGGCGATCGATCGGCGAGGCTGGCGATCGATCGCGCCAAAAGTGCGATCGATCGCCAAGAAGAGAATTTTTGCCCCTCGTCCAGTGCGATCTCGCGATCGATCGCGCCTGGGCAGATCGATCGCGAGCTGTAAAAAATGGATTTTTGATATTTATGTGGGATTTTGGATATTGGACTATATTTAGCTTCTAATATCAATTTGTATGGTTATGTAGAACCGTCCCAGGTACCCACGACTTCAAGGAGATAAAGTCTACGATTTCTCCTTCTTTTGGAATTAAGGTACGTAAGAGACGTACGAGCATCGGACGGTAAACCATACCCTTACATATTATGATGATGTTTAAGATGATGTTATGATGATGATGTTTAAGATGATGTTTATGATGATGATGTTTATGATGATGTTATGTATGATGATGATGTCTATGATGATATTTACGATGATGATGCTTATGATGATGTTACGATGATGATGCTTATGATGATGTTACGATGATGATGCTTATGATGATGTTTATGATAATGATGTTTATGAGGACGTCTATGATGACGAAGTTTATGATAAGGTCATACGACGTGTATGATTGGGTAAGACGCCCATGGTGGTAAGATGCCACCCAAAGTATGTGAGTGGGTAAGATAAGATGCCCGTGGTAAGATGCCACGCAATGTTTATGATATGGTAAGACGCCATATGATTGGGTAAGATGCCCACGTGGTAAGATGCCACACGATGATGATGATATGGTAAGATGCCATACAATGGGGTAAGACGCCCTAATATATGAATAAGAGTCAGGGATAACAAAGGAAGTCGAAGGACGACCAATAACCTTTACTTAACTAAGATGTTATGCATTATTGTATGCTTTTATATAATGTTAAGTAATATGTGTATGCTCACGATGTGTTATCCCTGTAGGTACACTTTTGGACCAAGGGCCTAGGGTCGGGTTGAGGAAGTGAGCTAAAGGAGCATGATGAATGTAGGAGCAGGATAGGATTTTGATAGTCTCTACTCTAGGAGTAGTGTAAATCTATAGCTTTAACATTCTTTATTGGGAATGTAATTAAATAGCTTTTGGAAACTTTATTTTGGCCTGTAATCTCCTTAGCTCAAGCTACAACCGGAACCCTTAAGAGGTTATAAATGCATGTTCTGTCCAATTTAATGTGTACTAAATGATATTAAGGTAGGAAGACCCTACATTAGTGGTATCAGAGCAGTGGTTAGATAACCCGGAATGAGTGAAGGGTAGCCTTAGCAATAAGTTAGCTAGGTGCTTACTTCGAACATGTTTTGTGCATAGGTTGCATATGAAGTATATGATGTTATGCTAACATGTTTTGTTTATCTAACGAAGTATTATACGAACTGCTTTTGGATCTTGTTGTTAATCCTTGTGTTGCAGTATGGCAGCAAATGTGGAGGTAGGTGACGCAGTGAGCGTCAATGCAAACGCGGGGCGTACGAATCCCCTACCCCCGCCAGCTTTTGATGATGAACCGGCCGAACAACAGTTGTTGCCAGGGGAGCTAAGCTTAACTCAGTTTCTTGCTTACCGACCCCCAACCTTTGAAGGAACCGAAACTGGGGAACGGGCTGAGGAATGGTTAGAAAGAATAGAGCAGATCTTTGTGGCAGCCCCATGTGCGAAGACGGCGTGGATACGGTTAGCAGAGTTCCAATTGGCCAAGAAGACGGTAATGTGGTGGAAGACCACCGTGGTAGAGCAAGAGGCTCAAGGTCATGAAGTTAACTGGAAAATGTTTCGAACTCGCTTTCTGAACCGTTATTTCTCGGCTGCAGCACGACAGGCTAAGGAGGATGAATTCACTCACCTCAAGCAAGGTAATATGTCAGTGTCAGATTATGCTCTTCAGTTTTGTTCCTTGCTCAGATATGTGCCTCACATTGCCACGAGCACGCAAGCAAAGATGAGGAATTTCATGAAAGGTTTGAGGCCGGAGCTGTACGATAGGGTGATCACTTATGGCCCTACTTGTTTTTGATGATTGCACTCTCACGGGCCGAGCTGGCCGAACTAGGAGTGGGTGCATACCCTGATGTTGTACCACCGTCGGCACCCTCTCAGAAATCCACTCCGGATAATTTGAAGCCAAAGAGTGATCAGTTCAAGTCAAGGGGGAACTCATCGGCGTCAAGGTTCAGTGGTAAGAGGTCTGACAATAGATGGAAGGGGAACCGTAAGAGTGATGCCCCATCTGGAAGGGGGCAGTCTCAGGGAGACAGATCCGGGAGGATCCAATGCACTCTTTGTGGGCAACCACATCTGACGAAAGAATGTGTAGGGTGCTATGTTTGTGGCGGACAAGGGCCACTTTGCTAGACGTGTCCCAACAGGGGAAGTCAACAAGGTTCTGCGGGGAGGCCTGCGGATAGGACAGCACAGCACATACCCCCATTTGTGCCGCGTCAGCATGGAGGTCAGCCCATGGGGCCACCTCAAGGACAAGTCTATGCATTGACAAGGGAGCAAGCTTCAGCGGCTCCGGAGGAGGTTATAGCGGGTACGTGTCTTTTACTTACGCACCCTGCTTTTATTTTGATCGACACAGGTGCGTCACACTCTTTTGTGTCAACAAGTTTTGTGGAAAGACACCACATATGCACTTCTTCGTCGCCCACGCCTCTTATAGTCTCGACCCCCGCTGGAAGAAGTATGATTACTGATCGGATCGTCTACAATGGCCTCATTTATTTTGAGGATAAAGAACTAAGATCAGATTTGATTGTTCTGGGAATGTCAGATTTTGACTGCATTCTGGGCATCGACGTTCTGAATAGGTATCAGGCAGTTGTGAACTGCAGGCAGAGGACAGTACGGTTCAAATCCGATATGGGAATTCCATGGACGTTCTATGGGGATGGTTCTCGCTCAAAGATTCCATTGATATCTGCTGTCAAGATGGCACAGTTATTGGAAAGAGGCCACACAGGATATCTCATATATGCTGTTGATGTTACGGAAAAGAAAGAAGAAGTAAAAGTTGAGAATGTGCCCATAGTGGCGGAATTTCCCGATGTCTTTCCGGGGGAGATTCCCGGATTCCCACTGACGAGAGAAGTCGAGTTTGGGATTGAATTATTACCGGGGACGTCTGCCATTTCTCGTGCCCCTTATAGGATGGCACCAGCGGAGCTAAGGGAATTAAAGATTCAGTTGCAAGAGCTCCTTGATAAAGGCTATATACGCCCTAGCGTATCGCCCTGGGGAGCACCAGTTTTATTTGTGAAGAAGAAAGATGGTTCGATGCGTTTGTGCATCGATTACAGACAACTGAACAAAGCTACAGTGAAGAATAAGTACCCACTCCCGAGGATCGATGATTTGTTCGATCAGTTGCAGGGTACGAGGCTCTACAGTAAGATCGATCTGAGGTCGGGGTACCATCAGATTCGAGTAAGAGAAGAGGATGTTCAGAAGACAGCCTTTAGGACTAGGTATGGGCACTATGAATTCCTAGTCATGCCTTTTGGGGTGACAAATGCCCCGGCTGTTTTCATGAGTTTGATGAACAAGGTGTTCCAGCCATTTTTGGACCAATTCGTCATAGTCTTCATTGACGATGTACTCATCTACTCTCGGACCGAAGAAGATCATGTACGGCACTTGAGGACAGTACTTCAGATCCTCAGGGATCATCAGTTGTATGCAAAGCTTAGTAAGTGCGAGTTCTGGTTGGACAGCGTGGTATTCATAGGCCATGTCATATCTAGCCAAGGGATATCTGTGGATCCCAGGAAGATTGAAGCTGTGATGGAGTGGGCAGCACCCACTTCTGTACCCGAGATACGGAGTTTAGCAGGTTATTACCGACGTTTTGTCGAGGGATTTTCTAAGATCGCTAAGCCATTGACACAGCTGACTCAGAAGGGAGTCCCATTCTTTTGGTCCAAAGCTTGTGAGGAAAGCTTCCAAGAATTGAAGCGTCGTTTGACGATAGCGCCAGTATTGGTGATTCCGTCTGAGGATAAGAGGTTTGCCTTGTACACGGACGCATCATTTCAGGGTTTGGGCTGCGTATTGATGCAAGACAGACAAGTGGTAGCCTATGCTTCGAGACAGTTGAAGCCTCATGAGACCAGGTACCCAGTCCATGATCTGGAACTGGCGGCTATCATTTTCGCCTTGAAGATTTGGCGTCATTATCTTTATGGTACTACGTTTACCATCTTTACGGACCATAAGAGCCTAAAGTTTCTATTCACTCAGGCTGAACTGAATATGCGTCAAAGAAGATGGATGGATTTGCTCAAGGATTATGACTGTGAAATTGAGTACCATCCTGGTAAAGCAAATTTGATAGCAGACGCCTTAAGTCGGAAGGTGAAGAGCACTGCTGAGGATGTTATGTGTTTATCAGCTTTGATGACTTCCTACTGCCATCTGGGGTATGACTTCGATGTAGACACGTCGCCGGTGCGAGTGTCGACCTTATTGGCCGAGCCAGATGTATTTGAGGCTATCAGGAAAGCCCAGAGGTCGGATGATGAAGTGCAGAGATGGTCATCGATAGCACTTCGAGGTCAGCCAACAAAATTTAGAGTGGCTGAAGATGATTCACTAAGACTGGGCAACCGATGGGTAGTCCCAGATACACCAGAGTTACGTAAAGGAATTTTAGAACGGGCTCATAGTAGCCGATTCAGTATCCACCCCGGAGGAAGAAAGATGTACAAGGACCTAAGTTGTCAATTCTGGTGGAGACGCATGAAACATGATGTGATCAGTTTATGTTAAGAGATGTTTAATCTGCCAACAAGTAAAGGCAGAAAGGCAGAGGCCTGGTGGCGAGCTGAAGAGCTTGGAGGTACCTAAGTGGAAGTGGGAGCATATATATATGGACTTCGTGACCCACTTGCCAAGGTCGGCCTCTGGATTTGATGCGATCTGGGTGATCGTGGATAGGCTGACGAAGGTGGCTCATTTCATCCCTTACAGTATGACTTTTACATATCTAAAGATGGCCCAATTATATGTACGAGATGTAGTGAGGTTGCATGGGATTCCAGTCTCGATCGTGTCTGACAGAGACCCAAGGTTTACTTCTCATTTCTGGGAGGGTCTCCAGACAGCTTTGGGCACCGAGGTGAGACTGAGTACAGCTTATCACCCTCAGACTGATGGCCAAACGGAGCGTACTATACAGACGCTCGAAGATATGCTGAGGGCATGTGTTTTGGAGTTTGATACTCCGTGGCAAGAATCTATACCACTGGTAGAGTTCTCATACAATAACAGCTATCAGGCGAGCATTCAAATGGCCCCTTTTGAAGCTCTTTACGGACGACGATGTAGGTCACCGTTGTATTGGGAGGACTTGACGAGTAAAGTGGTCGGAGGACCGGATATGATTAAGGACATGGAGGAAAAGATTAAGATGATACGCTTAAAGATGAAAGCGGCCCAAGATAGGCAAGCAGCCTATGCAAATAAGCGGCGACGGCCGCTAGAATTTCAAGTGGGAGACAAGGTCTTCTTGAAAATCTCACCCTTCAGGGGTGTTGTTCGTTTTGGTATGCGGGGGAAGTTATCCCCGAGGTATGTTGGAGCGTATGAGGTATTACAGCGTATCGGCACTTTGGCTTACCGATTGGCTCTACCGCCGTCTTTATCTGGGATTCATGATGTTTTCCATGTTTCTATGCTACGGAAGTATGAGCCAGACCCGTCTCATGTTTTACAGCCTACTGAAGTGCAGTTAGACTCAGATGTATCCTACGTTGAACGACCAGTCAGAATTCTGGATCGTGAGGATCGCAGACTACGAAGCAAAGTTATACCGATGGTCAAAGTTCAGTGGGATCGTCGGGGTGTCGAGGAGGCTACGTGGGAGACGGAGCGGCATATGATGCAGCATTACCCCGAACTATTTTCTGGTATGATTTATGTTTAGTTTCTTTTGGGTAAGTGCATGCGATTTCGAGGACGAAATCTTGTAAGTAGGGGAGTAATGTGATGCCCCGAAATTAATTAATTGCAAGTAAGGCATTAATTATGTTTATATGATGTATCATGTGTTGATGGATTTATGTGTTGGGTATTAAGATGTTAACATGATTTAATTGTGTTAATTATTAAACATGAGGAGGATGTGATTTTAGATGAAGTTTGGAGCATTTTTGTAAAATGCTTTTAAAATACTATATTGGAGCATTTTATACATCATGTTAAGTTTGGGGTACAATTTTTAATTAAGTTAAAGTAACCCCTTTTTAAATCCTCTACCCATCACTTTAACCCCTTTACCTTTCACTTTATTAAAATCCCCAAATCACTTCCCAAACCCCAAACCCTACCCATTTTCGAGTTCCACGAAAAGAGGAGAAGAAAAGTTCCACAAAAACTTTGTTTGTGTGATCTTTGTTAGGATTTGGAGCCTACAAGAGGTATGGAACCATTCCTATAAGTTTTATGATGTTTGGTGTTGAAATGGGTTAAGTTTTTGATGTTTTATGTGGGTTTGTTTGGGTATGTGTTGTTTATGGTTGGGGTATGTTTTTTTGAAGTGTTTTATGTGGGTTTTAGTGGGTTATGATGTTATTGAAGTTGTGAAGAAGTTTGGTTTTGGGTGGCATGAGGAAGAGCTTGAAAAATGAGCATTAATGGCGAAATTTCGGAGCACAGCACTCGGCGATCGATCGCCCGTTCTTGGCGATCGATCGCGAGCCTCCAGTGCCCGCCAGTAGCATTTGGCGATCGATCGCCACTCTTGGGCGATCGATCGCGCCAAAGGTGGCGATCGATCGCCAAGAAGAGAATTTTTGCCCCTCGTCCAGTGCGATCTCGCGATCGATCGCGCCTGGGCAGCGATCGATCGCGAGCTGTAAAAAAATGGATTTTTGATATTTATGTGGGATTTTTGGATATTGGACTATATTTAGCTTCTAATATCAATTTGTATGGTTATGTAGAACCGTCCCAGGTACCCACGACTTCAAGGAGATAAAGTCTACGATTTCTCCTTCTTTTGGAATTAAGGTACGTAAGAGACGTACGAGCATCGGACGGTAAACCATACCCTTACATATTATGATGATGTTTAAGATGATGTTTACGATGATGATGTTTAAGATGATGTTTACGATGATGATGTTTAAGATGATGATGTCTATGATGATATTTATGATGATGATGCTTACGATGATGTTACGATGATGATGCTTATGATGATGTTACGATGATGATGCTTATGATGATGTTTATGATAATGATGTTTATGATGACATCTATGATGATGAAGTTTATGATAAGGTCATACGACGTGTATGATTGGGTAAGACGCCCACGTGGTAAGATGCCACCCAAAGTATGTGAGTGGGTAAGATGCCCCGTGGTAAGATGCCACGCAATGTTTATGATATGGTA
Source organism: Haberlea rhodopensis (assembly GCA_907163345.1). Classification (NCBI taxonomy): domain Eukaryota; kingdom Viridiplantae; phylum Streptophyta; class Magnoliopsida; order Lamiales; family Gesneriaceae; genus Haberlea; species Haberlea rhodopensis. The sequence goes on from CAJQUN010000683.1 coordinate 8,086, forward strand.
AGACGCCATATGATTGGGTAAGATGCCCACGTGGTAAGATGCCACACGATGATGATGATATGGTAAGATGCCATACAATGGGGTAAGACGCCCTAATATATGAATAAGAGTCAGGGATAACAAAGGAAGTCGAAGAACGACCAATAACCTTTACTTAACTAAGATGTTATGCATTATTGTATGTTTTTATATAATGTTAAGTAAATATGTGTATGCTCACGATGTGTTATCCCTGTAGGTACACTTTTGGACCAAGGGCCTAGGGTCGGGTTGAGGAAGTGAGCTAAAGGGAGCATGATGAATGTAGGATGCAGGATTTTGATAGTCTCTACTCTAGGAGTAGTGTAAATCTATAGCTTTAACATTCTTTATTGGGAATGTAATTAAATAGCTTTTGGAAACTTTATTTTGGCCTGTAATCTCCTTAGCTCAAGCTACAACCGGAACCTTAAGAGGTTATAAATGCATGTTCTGTCCAATTTATGTGTACTAAATGATATTAAGGTAGGAAGACCCTACACATGTCTAAGCGAAGTAACATGCCGCTGTCATTGTCGAAGCGAGGGATATCATATGATGCCGCTATATGTCGAAGCGAGGGGTCCTAAAATTCCGCTGTTGTATTGGGACCGGAACAGTCAAAATTCTAGTGATTAATGTGAAATATTGTGGATATAATTGGAAACGCGTTATCAATCATTATGTCGTGAACTAATGATTTTGTGCATAAATTTGTGAAACAGGAACAACAGTGAAATGTGCTAATGTGGTGATCAAGGAGCATATCTATTATTTGCCGCATGCGCTTAATTATTTTGTTAAGTTGAATTGTGATTAAATGGTGATATTTATATGCTCATGGTGAGTTGTTCCTGTAGGTACGCTTTTGGACAAAGGGGCTCAGGGTTGGGTTGAACTGTGAGCTGAAAGAGACTTGAAAGAAGTTAGATTACAGGATTTTTTTGTTAGTCTTATCATTCATTTTGGGAATGTAATTAACTAACTACTGAAGTTTTATTTTTGGCCTGTAATTATATTGAGCTCACATAACAACCAGAACTCTAAGATGTATCTATTACATGTTTAGCCATATTTATATCTTGATTTCACCGTTAAGGAACTAGGGTCCTTACATTAGTGGTATCAGAGCAGTGGTTAGAGAACCCGGGAACGAGTGAAGGGTAGCCTTAGCAATAAGTTGGCTAGGCGTCTACTTTTAAATAGGTTGTGCGCATATGAAGCATGTGACTGTTATGCTAACGTGTTATGGTTTTCTAACGATGTATTATGCGAACTGTTTTGTATATTGTTGTTAACCCTTGTGTTGCAGTATGGCAGCAAACGTCGATGTTGGTGATGCTATAAGTGTAAATTCTAGTGCTAGACATACAAATCCCCTACCGCCGCCAGCCTTGGGCGAAGAGCCGTCTGAACAACAGCTATTGCCGGGAGAATTGAGTTTGACGCAATTTCTAGCTTATCGGCCCCCGACTTTTGAAGGGACTGAAACAGGGGAGAAGGCTGAGGAATGGCTAGAGAGGTTGGAGCAGATATTTGTAGCTGCCCCATGCGCAAAGACAGCTTGGATACGGCTAGCAGAATTTCAATTGGCCAAAAAGGCGTTGATGTGGTGGAAGACCACAGTGATTGAACAAGAAGCTCAGGGTCAGGAAATAAACTGGAAGCTGTTTAGAACTCGATTTCTGACCCGGTACTTCTCAGCAGCTGCACGGCAGGCTAAAGAGGATGAATTCAATAGCTTGAGGCAAGGTACTATGCCGGTGTCTGACTATGCCCTCCAGTACTGTTCTTTACTCAGATATGTGCCTCATATCGCCTCTAGCACCCAAGCAAAGATGAGGAATTTTATGAAAGGCTTGAGGCCGGAGTTGTATGATAGGGTGATCACTTATGGCCCTACTTGTTTTGATGACGCCCTAGCACGAGCTGAATTGGCAGAATTAGGAGTGGGTGCATATCCGACTGTGGCACCGCCTCCAGCACCATCACAGAGGCCGACCCCTGAGAACTTGAAACCAAGGGGCGACCATTTTAAGCCAAAGGGAAACTCATCATCTTCCAGATTCGGTGGTAGGTGGCAAGATGCTCGTGGAAGGGGTGGTCGTGGGAGTAATGCTCCGTCTCATAGGGGACAGTCTCAGGCTAGCAATTTTGAGAAGGTAAAGTGTTTTCTGTGCGGGGGACCCCATTCAGTGAAAGTATGCTCTGCTTGTTATGAGTGTGGGAAACATGGGCACTTGGCCCGAAATTGTCCTAATCGGGGAGGACCACAGAATACTATAGGGAGACCTTCAGATAGGCCAGCACAGCAGAGACCACCATTTGCACCGAGGCCATTGGGAGGACAGCCGTTGGGGCCACCTCAAGGGCAAGTGTATGCCCTCACCAGGGAGCAGGCTACAGCAGCTCCAGAAGAAGTGATAGCGGGTACGTGTTATTTATTTACGCACCCTGCTTATATTTTGATAGATACAGGTGCGTCACACTCCTTTGTGTCGACGAGTTTTGTGGAGAGGCACCGTATATGCACGACTCCGTCACCCACGCCTCTTGTGGTTTCGACACCCGCTGGAAAGAGTGTGATTGCAGATCAGTTTGTTGATGACGGCCTCATTTATTTTGAGGGCCACGAGTTGAAGTCAGATTTTATTGTTCTGGGGATGTCGGACTTCGACTGCATTGTGGGTATTGATGTGCTGAACAGATACCAGGCAGTAGTGGACTACAGTCAGAGGACAGTACGATTCAGATCTGATTTAGGGGATCGGTGGACTTTTTATGGGGATGGTTCCCGCTCAAGAATTCCGTTGATATCGGCTTTAAAGATGACTCAGTTATTGGAACGTGGGCACGAGGGTTATCTTATTTATGCCATTGACATTGCTGGCAAGAAAGAAGAGTTAAGAGTTGAAGATATACCCGTGGTTGCCGAGTTTGCCGATGTATTTCCGGAGGAGATTCCCGGATTCCCGCCGGTTAGGGAAGTTGAGTTTGGGATCGAATTATTACCGGGGACATCCGCTATAGAGCTGAAAGAGCAGCTGCAGGAACTACTTGATAAAGGTTACATACGCCTCAGCGTATCACCGTGGGGTGCGCCTGTGTTATTTGTGAAAAACAAGGATGGGTCGATGAGACTGTGCATCGACTACAGACAATTGAATAAGGCCACAGTGAAGAATAAATACCCTCTTCCGCGGATCGACGACTTGTTTGATCAGTTGCAGGGCACCAGGTTGTATAGTAAGATTGATTTGAGGTCGGGGTACCACCAGATCCGAGTTAGAGAGGATGATGTGCAGAAGACGGCCTTCCGGACCCGTTATGGTCACTATGAGTTTTTGGTCATGCCGTTTGGAGTGACAAACGCCCCGGCTGTGTTTATGAGCTTGATGAATCGAGTGTTCCAACCCTATTTGGATCAATTCGTCATTGTATTTATTGACGATATACTTATCTATTCTCGGAGCGAGGAAGATCACAGGAATCATTTGAGGACAGTGCTCCAGATTCTGAGGGACAATCAGTTGTATGCTAAGCTGAGCAAGTGTGAATTTTGGCTGAGCAGCGTGGTATTTTTGGGACATGTGATCTCTAGTGATGGGATTTCTGTAGATCCCAGGAAAGTGGAAGCAGTGATGGATTGGTCTGCGCCTACATCTGTGCCCGAGATCCGTAGCTTCCTCGGTTTAGCGGGTTACTACCGACGTTTCGTCGAGGGATTCTCTAAGATCGCTAAACCATTGACGCAGTTGACTCAGAAGGGTGTTCCGTTTTCTTGGTCAGAGGCATGTGAGCAAAGCTTCCAAGAGTTGAAGCACCGGTTGACTACAGCACCTGTTCTGGTGATCCCTTTCGGAGAACGAGAGGTTTGCTTTGTACACGGATGCATCACTGCAGGGATTGGGCTGTGTACTGATGCAGGATAGGCATGTGGTGGCTTATGCATCGAGACAGTTGAAGCCTCATGAGACCAGGTACCCGGTTCATGATTTAGAACTGGCAGCCATTATTTTCGCTTTGAAAATTTGGCGGCATTATCTTTATGGTACTTCTTTCACCATTTACACGGATCATAAGAGCTTGAAGTTCCTATTTACCCAAGCGGAACTGAATATGAGGCAAAGGAGGTGGATGGACTTGCTCAAGGACTACGATTGCGAGATAGAGTACCATCCAGGGAAGGCGAACCTGACAGCTAACGCCTTAAGTAGGAAGGTGAAGTGTACGGCAGATGATGTTATTCAGTTGTCGGCCTTGATGACCTCTTGTTGTCATTTGGGATATGATTTTGATTTAGATGTATCGCCGGTGCTGGTATCGACCCTATTGGCAGAACCGGACATCTTTGAACTTATCAGGAAAGCTCAGGTGACAGACGCTGAGATACAGAGATGGTTGTCATGTTTACGTCTGGGTCAATTATCGAAGTTCAGAGTAGCAGAAGATGGTTCCTTGAGGCTTGGTAGCCGTTGGGTAGTGCCGAGGGCACCAGAGTTGCGTCAAGGGATCCTGCATCGTGCTCACAGTAGCAAATTTAGCATCCATCCAGGTGGGAGAAAGATGTACAAGGACTTGTGTGATCAATTTTGGTGGAGACGGATGAAGAGAGACGTTATGTCATTCGTTAAGAAGTGCCTTATTTGCCAACAAGTGAAAGCAGAGAGGCAGAGGCCCGGAGGCGAATTGAAGAGTTTAGATATACCAGAGTGGAAGTGGGAGCACATCTCTATGGATTTTGTGACCCACTTGCCAAGGACGGCCTTGGGATTTGATGCGATCTAGGTGATTGTAGATCGACTGACGAAGGTGGCCCACTTCATTCCATATAGTATGACTTTCACATACTTAAAGATGGCCCAGTTGTATGTACGGGACGTGGTGAGATTGCACGGCATCCCAGTCTCGATTGTGTCTGATAGGGACCCGCGGTTCACATCGCACTTTTGGGAGGGTCTTCAATCGGCCTTAGGTACAGAAGTGAGGCTGAGTATGGCTTATCACCCTCAGACAGATGGTCAGACAGAGCGTACCATACAGACGCTTGAGGACATATTGAGGGCGTGTGTTTTGGAGTTCGATACTCCGTGGCAAGATTCAGTGCCACTAGTGGAGTTCTCTTATAACAACAGTTATCAGGCGAGCATTCAGATGGCTCCATTCGAGGCCCTTTACGGTCGACGATGTAGGTCACCATTGTACTGGGAAGATTTGACTAGTAAGGCGGTCGGAGGACCGGAATTGATACGTGTAATGGAAGAGAAAATCAAAGTGATCCGTCAGAAAATGAAAGCGGCTCAAGATAGGCAAGCGGCCTATGCTAATAAACGACGGCGACCATTGGAATTCCAAGTAGGAGACAGAGTCTTTCTGAAAATCTCACCTTTCAGAGGTGTAGTTCGTTTCGGTATGCGCGGGAAGTTGTCTCCGAGATATGTTGGGCCGTACGAGGTATTGCAGCGCATCGGCACTTTGGCTTACCGTTTGGCCCTACCGCCGTCCTTGTCTGGTATACATGATGTCTTCCATGTATCTATGTTGAGGAAGTATGAACCAGACCCGTCTCATGTGTTGCAACCTTCAGAGGTTCAGTTGAGTTCAGACGTATCTTATGTTGAACGGCCAGTCAGGATTCTGGATCGTGAGGATCGCAGACTTCGGAGCAAGGTAATACCGATGGTCAAGGTTCAGTGGGATCGTCGGGGTTTCGAAGAGGCCACGTGGGAGACGGAACGGCATATGGTGCAGCACTACCCGGAACTATTCTCTGGTATGTGTTTATGTTTAGTTTCTTTTGGGGTAGGTGCATGCGATTTTGAGGACGAAATCTTATAAGTAGGGGAGTATTGTGATGTCCCCGAAATGGTTAATTGTGTTTAAGGCTTAAATTGTGTTCGTATGATTAATTATGATTAATTATGGTGGTAATTGCCTTATGTGTTAGAATTAATTGCCATGTGGAAACGCTTGGTCATGTGGGCTGGTAGAGCATTTCAGGGTACACGTTATGCATGTTGGGTAATCGGGTGTTTTAATGGCTTACATGTGCAAGTAGTCATTTATTTGTGAATTTGGCGCATTGTGGTGAAATGTGTCTAAAATACAATGTTGGGCATAATTTGCATCATGTTAGGAAGTGGGGTGTAAAATTTAATTAACTCTCATAACCCACTATAACCTCATATCATCCTTACCCCCCTCACATTATTCAACCCCCAACACTTTTCAAACCCTACCCTCCTCCTCTCATTTTCGAGTGGGACTCCAAGGTGGAAGAGAAGTTCTTGCAAAACTTGATTCTTGTGATTTCTTGGTAAGATTTGGGGCCTAGGATGTATATATATATCATCCCTTGTTGTTTTGTGAGGTTTATTGTGATTTTGGGTGGTGGTTTGGAGTATGAAAATGGGTTTATTTGGGTTGGTATGTTTTGTGGTTGGGTGTGGGATTTTGGGGTTGTTTTGTGATGTATATTGAAGGTTTAAAGTGTTTTTGTGTTTTGGGTTTGTTGGTATAAGTGTTGTGGAAGTTGGGAAGGAATTTTTGGTGTAAAAATGGTGGAAAACGTGTGCCTGTGCGAGGCGATCGATCGCCTGAAAAGAGGCGACCGATCGCCTAATGGCAGTGGGCTTCTCGCAGGGCAGGCGATCGATCGCCTAAAATGAGGCGACCGATCGCCGAGAGGCAGTAGCCAAACCAAGGGTTAGGCGATCGATCGCCATGTTTGAAGCGATCGATCGCCGCGAAGGAAAATTTGAGGCGATCGATCGCCTCAGTGGAGCGATCGATCGCCAGCTGAGGAATTTTGAAAAATGTTGAATTTTGTTAAATTTTTAGTATTTGGCTATTGTTTAGCTTCTAATATTGATTTGTATAGTTGTGTAGAACCATCCCAGGTACCAACTACATCGAGGAGATAAAGTTATACAACTTCTCCACTTTTGAAACCAAGGTACGTAGTGAGACGTACGAGCATCGGGCGGTAAATCGTATTGCAACTTTAATGATGCATATTGTGAATAGTGTATCCATATATGTGATGGAATATGTGAAATGATAGTGTTATATCATGATATTGGAATGGAATCAAATGTGTTTGATTATTGTGGTAGAATTGATGAATGTTCCGGTAGCCTTTATCTCCGAGCGAGGGAGGTACTTGCCGCTGTCATATGAAGCGATGGTAGTATGATATTTGCCGCTGTCATGTCTAAGCAAAGTAACATGCCGCTGTCATTGTCGAAGCGAGGGATATCATATGATGCCGCTATATGTCGAAGCGAGGGGTCCTAAAATTCCGCTGTTGTATTGGGACCGGAACAGTCACAATTCTAGTGATTATTGTGAAATATTGTGGATATAATTGGAAACGCGTTATCAATCATTATGTCGTGAACTAATGATTTTGTGCATAAATTTGTGAAACAGGAACAACAGTGAAATGTGCTAATGTGGTGATCAAGGAGCATATCTATTATTTGCCGCATGCGCTTAATTATTTTGTTAAGTTGAATTGTGATTAAATGGTGATATTTATATGCTCATGGTGAGTTGTTCCTGTAGGTACGCTTTTGGACAAAGGGGCTCAGGGTTGGGTTGAACTGTGAGCTGAAAGAGACTTGAAAGAAGTTAGATTACAGGATTTTTTTGTTAGTCTTATCATTCATTTTGGGAATGTAATTAACTAACTACTGAAGTTTTATTTTTGGCCTGTAATTATATTGAGCTCACATAACAACCAGAACTCTAAGATGTATCTATTACATGTTTAGCCTTATTTATATCTTGATTTCACCGTTAAGGAACTAGGGTCCTTACAAATGTGATATGGAGTATGGAGGAGTGGAGGCTATTCCTAGGTTCAAAGTCTGATATTAGGTGTACTTTTCGTCCCAATATGTAGATGGAAGGGAATCATGGACTTCCTTGTTGGACCCAAACTCTAAAAGGAATTTATTTTTCAGAAAACTCCTTTGGCCGATGGATCGAGACTGACTGCTCGATCGATCGCCAAAGTTCTGCCAGCCTCGATCGATCGAGATTTGAGTCTCGATCGATCGAGATGCTTTTTATTTTTATTTTTATTTTCTTTTGAATTTTTCTTCCTTTCCCGGATTTGACGCGTTCGCTCGGTTTGGTCCTTTTTCATCATTTTTGGCTCATTTCTTCTACTTTTATGAATTTCAACATTGATTCTTGAAATATAGAAATATATACCAAGAACCGTAAAATAATCCAAGAATCAACACGAAAACATATACATATCATAGCATAAAAACACGTAATATTCAACCCTATCAATTGCCAATAGAATAGCGGAATGAACCATCACTATAAATACCCGACGGCATAAACCATCGCCAATAAAATAGCAGAATGAACCATCGCTACATATATATCCAGCGGTATGAACCATCGCCTAAGAACTAGTGGAATGAACCATTGCTATATGAATACCCTGCGTCATGAACCATCGCCAATAAAATAGCGGAATGAACCATCGCTATATATACCCGGTGGCGTAAGCCATCGCCAATAGAATAGCGGATTGAACCGTCGTTATATATACCTGGCGACATTAATCATCGCCAATAGAATAGCGGAATGAACCATCGCTATATATAATACCGGAGGTATGAACCATCGCCAATAGAATAGCGGAATGAACCATCGCTATATATAATACCCGTCGGCATAAACTGTGGGGTCTTCCCACCTTAACAGTGTTATAGTGACATAAGAAGGACTAATCATGCATTAAATAACATCTTATGGCCTCTTACCATATGGGCATCTTACCCCGTGGCATCTTACCACTTAATAACATCGTATGGCCTCTTACCATATGGGCATCTTACCCCCGTGGCATCTTACCACATAATAACATCGTATGGCCTCTTACCATATGGGCATCTTACCCCGTGGCATCTTACCACATAATAACATCGTATGGCCTCTTACCATATGGGCATCTTACCACATAATAAACATCGTATCACATCATCATATAAACATCGTATAAACATCCTCATTTCATCGTAAACATTCATGCGATAAATGCATAGTCATAGTGTAGAGATGTGTTTTACCGTCCGATGCCCGTACGTCTCTTACGTACCTTTTTAAAAGGAGGAGGAGTAAACAGACTTTATCTCCTTGATTGTGCTGGTACCTGGGATGGTTCTACAAGACCACATAATACCATATTAGATGCCTCAATATCATCTCATACCATAAACTTAACAAAATAAATCATCATTTTATTTTCAACATTCTGCCTCTCTCGACCGATCGGCCCCAAGGTCTCGATCGATCGAGAAACTGTGCACAAACAGTGCCCAAACACTCTGCCTCGATCGATCGATCGAAATATTTTACCGATCGATCGAGGAGCTTCACCGATCGATCGGAAAATCCCTCGATCGATCGACGCATGAATTTCAAACCATGCTTAAAAGCTTCTGCCTCGCTCGATCGATCGGTACAAAAATCTCGATCGATCGAGCACTCTGAAAATCGGGATTTTTCCAGATTTTCGAGGACCTCATTTCATATCATCAAATCTACTTCATAACACAACATACTTGCTCAAACAAACATGTTAGGAACTTCATAAAACTTCCATGTAAGTACTTAAATCAAAGGTTTAACAAAACCTAAGCTAACATGCATCATAACATCATCTAAATCTTCAACCCCAACCAACTTATACAGAAAACAGAGCATGCACTTCCTTGCCCAGATTTTCGAGCACATAGTTTCATAGCTAGAAATCTATCACATAACATGTAACATGCTCAAACTAACATGCTAGTAGTTACATAATACTACCATGCAAGCACCCATACCAAGGTTTCACCCAAACCTATACTTAGCATGCATGAAAACAACTCAACAAAACCCAAACTTAACCAAAGACTCCGAAAAACAGAGTACCCATCCTTACCCCTCTTTTTGCTCCTCTTTTTGCAAGGACTTTGAACACTTTCACCAAGCTTTCCTTGCCTTAAAGCAGCTTATTCTGGGACGAAAATGGGGGGAAGAGGAGGAGGAGAGAAGGAGATTGAGGTTGATTGGAAGGCTTGAGTGGTAGCATGGGTTGGGCAAGTGGGGGGCATGGGTCAAACAAGTGGGGGGGAAAGGGTGAGGTGGCCGAGTGATTGGGGGGTGGGGTGGTGTGGTTGGGGTGCCATGTGGTGTTTAATTGTGCCCCAGTATTTAGCACGATGCATTAAAATATCCTAACTCGATATTTTTCATCTTTATTTAATTAATACATCCTCTAAAACACTCAACATGCTTCCCACATCATACCATCATAACATAATCATAGACCCCAATTAAATGCACCACAACCCTCTTAAACACATCATAAATTATCATCATAGCACATAATTACATGACATTTCGGGGGTGTTACATTACTCTCCTACTTATAAGATTTCGTCCTCGAAATCCACATGCATCACCATATCGAAACTAAACATAAAAAAACATACCAGAGAATAGTTCCGGATAGTGATGCACCATATGCCGTCCCGTCTCCCACGTAGCCTCCTCGACACCCTGACGATCCCACTGAACTTTGACCATCGGTATAACTTTGCTTCGTAATCTGCGATCCTCTCGGTCCAGAATCATGATTGGTCGTTCCACGTAGGACACATCTGAGTCTAACTGAACTTCAGTAGGCTGTAATACATGAGACGGGTCTGGCTCATACTTCCGCAACATAGAGACATGGAAAACATCGTGTATGCCAGATAAAGATGGCGGTAGAGCCAAACGATATGCCAATGTACCGATTCGCTGCAATACTTCATATGGCCCGACATACCTCGGAGATAATTTTCCCCGCATCCCAAAACGAACTACACCCCTAAAGGGCGAGATCTTTAAGAAGACCTTGTCTCCTAACTGGAATTCCAGCGGTCGTCGCCGCTTATTGGCATAGGCTGCTTGCCTATCTTGGGCCGCTTTCATCTTTTGGCGTATCATCTTAATCTTTTCTTCCATGTCCTTAATCATATCCGGTCCTCCGACCGCTTTGCTAGTCAAGTCCTCCCAATACAGCGGTGATCTACATCATCGTCCATACAGAGCTTTGAAAGGAGCCATTTGAATGCTCGCCTGATAACTGTTATTATAGGAGAACTCCACCAGCGGCACTGAATCCTGCCACGGAGTATCAAACTCCAAAATACATTCCCTCAACATGTCCTCGAGCGTCTGAATGGTACGCTCTATTTGGCCATCTGTCTAAGGGTGATAGGCTGTACTCAGTCTCACTTCCGTGCCCAAAGCCGTCTGGAGACCCTCCCAGAAATGTGAAGTGAACCTTGGGTCTCTGTCAGACACCATCGAGACTCGAATACCATGCAATCTCACCACATCCCGTATATACATCTGGGCCATCTTCAAGTATGTATAGGACATACTGTAAGGGATGAAGTGAGCCACCTTCGTCAGCCTATCCACGACCACCCAGATCGCATCAAATCCTGAGGCCGTCCTTGGCAATTGGGTCACGAAGTCCATAGATATATGCTCCCACTTCCATTTAGGTACCTCTAAGCTCTTCAGCTCGCCACCAGGCCTCTGTCTCTCTGCCTTTACCTTTTGGCAGATCAAACATCTTTTAACGAAGGCAGTCACATCACGCTTCATGCGCCTCCACCAGAATTGACCACATAGGTCTTTGTACATCTTTCTTCCTCCTGGGTGGATACTGAACCGACTACTGTGAGCTCGCTCCAATAGTCCTCTACGTAACTCTGGTGTATCTGGGACTACCCATCGGTTGCCCAGTCTCAAAGAATCATCCTCAGCCACTCTGAACTTGGATGGCTGACCTTTAAGTACCAATGATGTCCATCTCTGAACCTCATTATCCGACCTCTGGGCCTTCCTGATTGCCTCAAATATATCTGGCTCCGCCAATAAGGTCGACACTCGCACAGGCGACGTGTCTACATCAAAAGCATAGCCCAGATGGCAATAAGAAGTCATCATAACTGATAGACTCATAGCATCCTCAGCAGTACTCTTCACCTTCCGACTTAAGGCGTCTGCTATCAAGTTTGCTTTACCCGGATGGTACTCAATCTCACAATCATAATCCTTAAGCAGATCCATCCACCTTCTTTGCCGCATATTCAACTCTGCCTGAGTGAATAAGAACTTCAGGCTCTTATGGTCCGTAAAGATTGTAAATGAAGTATCATAAAGATAATGCCGCCAAATCTTCAAGGCGAAGATAATAGCCGCCAGCTCCAAGTCATGAACTGGGTATCTGGTCTCATGAGGCTTCAACTGCCTCGAAGCATAAGCCACCACGTGCTTATCTTGCATCAACACACAGCCCAAACCCTGTAGTGATGCATCCGTATACAAGGCGAATCTCTTATTCTCAGACGGAATTACCAACACAGGCGCTGTAGTCAAGCGACGCTTCAGTTCTTGGAAACTTTCCTCACAAGCCTCAGACCAAAAGAAAGGGACTCCCTTCTGAGTCAGTTGTGTCAGGGGTTTGGCGATCTTTGAAAAACCCTCGACGAAACGTCGGTAATATCCTGCCAAACCGAGAAAACTCCGTATCTCAGGTATAGAAGTGGGTGCAGCCCACTCCATCACAGCCTCAATCTTCCTGGGATCCACAGATATCCCACTGCTAGATATGACATGGCCTAAGAATACCACGCTGCTCAACCAGAACTCACACTTGCTGAGCTTTGCATATAGCTGATGATCCCTAAGGATCTGGAGTACTGTCCTCAAGTGCTCCGCGTGTTCTTCTTCAGTCCGGGAGTAGATAAGTATGTCGTCAATGAAGACTATAACGAACTGATCCAAAAATGGCTGGAATACTCTCTTCATCAGACTCATGAAAACAGCTGGGGCATTTGTCACCCCAAAAGGCATGACTAAGAATTCATAGTGCCCATATCTAGTCCTGAAAGCTGTCTTCTGAACATCATCTTCCCTTACTCGAATCTGATGGTACCCCGACCTCAGATCGATCTTACTGTAGAGCCTCGTACCCTGCAGTTGGTCAAACAAATCATCAATCCTTGGGAGCGGATACTTATTCTTTACTGTGGCTTTGTTCAGTTGCCTATAGTCAATGCATAGACGCATCGATCCATCATTCTTCTTAACAAATAAGACAGGCGCACCCCAGGGTGACACGCTAGGGCGTATGTAGCCTTTATCAAGGAGCTCTTGTAACTGAATCTTTAACTCTCTTAGCTCTGTTGGTGCCATCCTATACGGGGCACGAGAAATTGCAGACGTCCCCGGTAGTAACTCAATCCCAAACTCGACCTCTCTCGTCGGTGGGAATCCGGGAATCTCCTCCGGAAAGACATCAAGAAACTCCGCCACTACAGGCACATCCTCAACTTTTACTTCTTCTTTCTTTTCCGTAATATCAACAGCATAAATAAGATATCCTGTATGGCCTCGTTCCAATAACTGTGCCATCTTGGCAGCAGATATCAACGGGATCTTTGGACGAGAACCATCCCCAAAGAATGTCCAATGGACTCCCATATCTGACCTGAATCGGACAGTCCTCTGCCTGCAGTTCACGACTGCCTGATACCTGTTCAGAACATCAATGCCTACAATACAGTCAAAGTCTGACATCCCCAGAACAATCAAGTCTGACCTTAACTCGTTATCCTCAAAATAAATGAGGCCATCAAAAACAATCTGATCTGTAGTCAAACTTCTTCCAGCGGGTGTCGAGACTATAAGAGGCATGGGCGACGGAGAAGTGCATATGTGGTGCCTTTCCACAAAACTCGTCGACACAAAAGAGTGTGACGCACCTGTGTCTATCAATATAAAAGCAGGGTGCGTAAATAAAAGGCGCGTACACGCTTTAACCTCCTCCTGAGCCGCTGTAGCCTGCTCCCTCGTCAAAGCGTAAACCTGCCCCTGAGGTGGCCCCATGGGCTGACCTCCATACTACCTCGGTGCAAAAGGTGGTCTGTGCTGTGCTGCTCTGTCCGCAGGCCTCCCCGTAGAGTTTTGTTGTCTTCCCCTGTTGGGACATTGCCGAGCAAAGTGGCCTCTGTCGCCACAAACATAGCATCCTACGCAGTCTTTTGCTAAATGGGGTTGCCCACAAAGAGTGCACTGAACCCTTCCAGATCTGTCTCCCTGAGGCTGTCCTCTTCCCGTAGGGGCGTCATTCCTACGATTCCCCTTCCAACGATTCTCGGGCCTCTTGCCACTGAATCTCGACGCTGAAGTGTTCCCCCTAGGCTTAAACTGATCACCCCTGGGCTTCAAATTGTCAGAAGTAGATTTCTGAGGGGGTACTGGAGGTGGCACGGCATCAGAGTATGCACCAACTCCCAGTTCGGCTAGCTCGGCCCGTGAAAGCGCATCGTCAAAATAGGCAGGGCCATAAGTGACGACCCTGTCATACAGCTCAGGCCTCAAGCCTTTCATAAAATTCCTCATCTTAGCCTGGGTATTCGCAGCAATGTGGGGCACATAACGGAGTAAAGAACAGTAATGTAGAGCATAGTCTGATACAGGCATGGTACCTTGCCTCAAGTTGGTAAACTCATCCTCTTTAGCCTGTCTCGCAGCAGCTGAGAAATAGCGGGTCAGAAATCGAGTCCTGAACAGTTTCCAATTGATCTCCTGACCCTGAGCCTCTTGCTCAATCATTGTGGTCTTCCACCACATCAGTGCCTTCTTAGCCAGCTGAAATTCAGGTTTTGTAGAGCCGGAATTACCGATCACTGAGATGATGATAGAAATTGACAAGGAATTTTTGGCATAACTTGAGATTGTTGAGGAAATGCCAGGAACGATAAATTTTCTGCCGAAACGATTGAAATTTGGCTTAAAGTGAGTAGATTTGCTATGCCAAAGAGAAATATATCGTTAGACTTCGAGTTGAGAATCAGGTAAATATGAAGATATTACCTTTGCAATGATCAATATGATTCGTTAAGTGAGGTATGATGTTGCCTCGATATTTTGTACTTTGTGGAATCATAGAGAAGTTGATTCAGTGGTATATCATTGACATGATCACAACAGTTGTCATTGATACGTGATGATCTTATGTATCTATGAATGAGATTGAGACATCTCATATGATTTAATTTATTGAGTTATAATCAGTTTTGCAATTTCGAGTACGAAATCTTTTTAAGAGGGGAAGAAGTGTAAGGCCCCGATGCTAATTAATCCGGATTAACGATGAATAAGCGAAACCGGATAATTAAAAGTATAGGCTTTGAATTAAGGTGTTCCGGACCACGATGAGTCAACCAACTAGTGGAACATGTTTTAGTGCATGATCATGTGCATGATCACATGGCACTTGGAGAACAAATGCCACTAATTAATTTAACTAATGTTTAATACATATTTTGGACCATTAATCTTGCAAGATAGTAATGTATTGACACATGGATTCCACAATACATCAAATAAATTAAAAATCATGCAATGAAGCCTAGAAGCTCACGCCAATATGCATACAATTTCAGATTTTTGGCTTCATTTTCACCATCAAATCACCTCTTTGGACACTTGTGGAGCATTGACTCAAAATCATTAAAAATTTATTAAACAAAGCTTTTTCTACATAGAGGGCCACGCCCATTGCCTTTGCTTACAGCATATATAGACCATTTTTTTTCTCTCCAAACTTATCTGATTTCATTCCCTAAATTTCGAAAACCCACCTCCAAAATTAGAGAGAAAAGTTGAGGGAAACATCCATGCAAATGGAGTCTTAGCAAGCTTGGAAGGAGAAAACCCATTTTCCTTCAAGAATTTGAAGGCTAGGAGCTTGGAGAGTGGATTCTTTGTGAAACTTTTGGGTCTACAAGGGTATGGACTTGTTCTTATTTATTTTAGTTGGACCTTGTAGATTTTGGGTCGAAATTTAGGAGGAGACACGAAATTTGTTGGTGTCATTTTGTCAAAACAGAATCTGCAGAAATGTTGTTGCATGCAGTAGGTAGCTCCGAAATTTCGATTTACCTAACTTCCGATTCTGACTTTGAGCCTCAAACAAAAGTTGTAGATATATGTATTTTAATCATGTGGTTAAACTTTGATACGATTTGGACTTAAAATGAATGAGTTATGATGTTTTTACCACAAGGTGCACAATCTGGAACATGCATGTAGGCGGGTTGCACATGCAGTGTGTTCTTGGTAAATCTGGGAAACATATGCTACGATGTTGAGCTTGGTGTCTGAATAAAGGTTGTAACACTTTGAGTTATCTTGCATTAGAAACTGGCCTCACATGATTTGGAGTTTATTTGAGGAAGATATGCACTTTTTTCCTAGAACTGCTCACTCTATCAAAACAGAGTGTATAAGTATTTTTAAAACTGCCATACTTTATTTTGCATGTGCCTCTAGATGAGCGAACTAGCTTCTGGACTTCAAATATGAACTGTATTACTTTAGGTTTTCGTGATTTTGCCACTAGCCTCAAGTCATTTGGACATCATATGAATTTATTACAAAGTTTATACGAAAATAGGTCATGCTGGAATTTGGTGAATTGTCCTGTTTTTCCAGCAGATTGTTCTTGGCCATTTTACCTAGACTAAATGAACGAATTTGAAGATGCATTGAACTGATGAAATGTTCATTTTTGAGTTAGCTTTGAAAATAAATTGGACCCATGTGAGTTTATTAAGTATCGGACAAGTTATGAGCCGATCTCTACGGTTGCGCAGGCTGAAATTTAGAGAATTTGTTTTGGGTCTAAGTTTGAGTTTTATTTTGATATTTTTAAGGCTAGTATGTGACATTATGTTGTATTTGGAACTGTTATGGCCAGGTTTATTAATCCTAAGATTGAGTCGAGGATCACTTGGTAATTAGCTAACAGTTTGAGGTACGTTGAAATGAGTTTTATCATGACGTCTGGCAAAGACGTGTAATGATGCTAATGTATGGCCTTATATGTCATTATTTGATTTATATGACTTATTTGTCACTATATGATTCTTATGTGACTATATGACATGATGAATGTCTTGGATTACATGATATGTGAAATTACATGATTTGTATATACTTTCACATGAGATTGCATGATAAATTGAGTTGCATATGTCATTTGATGCATAAATGATTCATGGGCATATCATATTGATCTATCATTGCTTTGATATCCATGATTTGACTGAGTTGACTTACTCTGAGTGTCGGGTACGACGAGCATGGCGATGACAGGCAGTATAGGTAGTAACTGTAGTCACGTGCATGTGCGACCGGACCTAGACACGAGGGCTGGATGCAGTAACGTACATAGGATGAGTTTTCCTAGCGCAGTGTACGTATACTGTCACCCTCTGCTCGAGCTTTGATGATTTGATGATACCTTCCATTGGACTCCGATTTTTGGTATCTTGATATTCGATTCCTTACCCATTCATACATCACATTCATACATGGTATGCATTGCATGATCTTTGTCACTTGACATGATTTATTTATTTCTCGTACTGGGGTACTGGCCCCCTTTGTGGGGGCTGTCATGTCTTTTTGTTGTTCGGACATGACAGGCTTTACAGGAGGACATAGTGACGATGCTTACATCGACGCATCGAGAGATACCAGAGCTCCTTGAGAGCGAGCTCAGGTTTACATTTTATGTTTTGCGTCCCAGTAGTTGTTAGAATATTTTTAGTTATGCTTTAAATTACCGGGGTATGCCCCGAGTATCTGTATTTTAATTATTCTACTACTGGTTGATGATATACTTGTAATTTATGTTATGATCAACATGTTGAATTGGAAACCGGAATTACATATTTTAAGTATCAGTCTATACGTATTACCTAAAAGCGAAAAAAATTTAGGCCCGTTTGACAAGACCTTTGAAATAAATCTTCCGTTGTTTACGCAAATTAATCATTATGTGTTAATTAAACACCACATTAGGATCGGGCCCTCACAAATACCATCTATAAAATTTCTTGCATCCTTTCATTAATATCAAGCTTTTCCCAACCAAGTCCATAAAACATATCATGCACCTTTGTAATACATTAACACGTTCTCAATTCATTTTGCAATTCCTAAATAATTGCATGCATCGCATAAATGAAAAGAGAAAGGCCCTTTCCTTTTTAATAAACCATATACACATAATAGTGCTCACATGCGAGCATCAAATAAGTATATGTAAGGCCCCCATGCTAATTAACCCAGATTAACGATGAATAAGCAAACCTGGATAATTAAAAGTATAGACTTTGAATTAAGGTGTCCCGACTACGATGAGTCAACCAACTAGTGGAACATGTTTTTTAGTGTGTTAGGATCGGGGTAGTGTTTAGAAGGGGGGGTTACTGTTAAGTATTACAGTTGCTTCTCAATATCAGGCAAGTCAGCAGACATTGATTATAGTGCGGAAGACGTCTGCTGGACTTGTGAGAAATAAAACTAAGTAGTAAATAAGCGATAAACAAATGACACATGTATTGTTTCTGGAAGTTCGAAGCACAACGCTTCTACGTCTCCCCTTCTTCCTTTGCAGGAAGGATTCACTAGAAGACTTGGTTTACACTTTACAGTATACAACTTTCTTAGGCACTCACACAACTGGCCTAAACTCCTAGCAATCACAACTTCTTAAATTCGATTACAAAAGATTCTATAACACTCTTTAAAAAATAAACTTTTCAGCTTCGAGTGTTCTTGAGCAGCAGACTTCAATAGGAATTAATCTGTCACAGATTCAGTTTCACTGCTTGTCTGCTCTTTGCTGAACTTTTGGAATATCAGTAAATTGATTTTCTTGTTTGCTTTGAGGTGTTTCTGTATGTTGAAAATCGTTCAGCTAACCTCTTCATTCTTTGCTTGGACGTATTTATAGATTTCTTTGTCCAACGGTAGCTTTTCTGTATTAGGAAGAGATTAGCTTTCCAAATTCATATTGTCTTCTTTCCTATTTTGTTAAGCAACGGCTCTTTAACTCTGACGGGAATGGTGGCGGAGATATAGCAGGGTGCGCCGCTCTGTTGTACCTCTGTCATAGAATGTTGTACTTATTTTGTCTCGTTGCTTAGTGCTCTTACTGGATGTTTAAACTTCTGCCAGTTTTCTTTGTTCAACTAGTCGTTCATCCTCTAGTAACCAGTTGATGTCTTTGTTCAGTGTGAGACTGTCCGGTTGATAGTTGTCTAGTAGATGTCTATCCAGTTTATGTTTATCCGGTTGATGTCTGTCAGGTTGATGTCTATCCAGTTGGTAGCCATCCAGTTGATGTCTGTCCGGTTGATGTCTATCCAGTTGGTAGCCATCCAGTTGATGTCTGTCAGGTTGATGTCTATCCAGTTGGTAGCCATCCTGTTGATCTTTATCACCCGGTAAGACTTCAACACCCGGTAGGTGTTCATCCAGTTGGTCTTTATCACCCGGTTGGTGTCTTCACCCGGTAGGTGTTCATCCAGTTGGTCTTTATCACTCGGTTGGTGTTTTCACCCGGTAGGTGTTTGTAATCACCAAAACTTAGAAATCGTTTCCCAACAATTTCCACCTTTTTGGTGAT
Source organism: Haberlea rhodopensis (assembly GCA_907163345.1). NCBI lineage: Eukaryota > Viridiplantae > Streptophyta > Magnoliopsida > Lamiales > Gesneriaceae > Haberlea > Haberlea rhodopensis. The sequence continues at coordinate 27,662 of CAJQUN010000683.1, forward strand.
GACAAAACTAAGCAATAACGATTTCATACTTGAATAATTTAAGTGGTGAATCCTGAAAAAAAACTTGAAGACATAATGGAAAGGAAATTTTCATTTGTTATAAAGATAAGCAGATTACAAGTTGTAATCAAACTGAACAATTGAGAGAGATTCATCTTCATTTAAGATGAATTCTTATAACTGGATTTAACCTAATACAAATCTATTTTTACAAAATATAGCTGATACATGGCAAATTTTAAACAAACAATGTAGGCCGGAGAGCTTCGATCCACCTAGTTGCGGAGAGGAAGAGCTTCGATCCACCTTGTTTCAGAGAGGAAAATCTTCGATCGTCGATCCACCTTGTTTCAGAGAGGAAGAACTTCGATCGGAGGGATAGTCAAATGTATATTCATCAGGCGTCCATGGTTCATGGATTCACCTATGAAAATACTCTATCTCTGCTTTCCCCCTTTTTGTCATCAGCACCCAGATAACTTCTGATTGTAGTTCCTGACTGATGATGAGCATCAGAGCAGGATCCAAACGCTGAAGCTTAACGGAGCTGGGTTAGATAAGTAATCAACCCATGAGGGGTTGAGTTAGATAAGTAATTGTTGGGATATGCCCTAAGACATATCATTAGATGATTATTTATGACATACAATGTAATATGATTTTATGAATGGCAATTCATTATTATATATTATTCTTTTAACTGTGCAATGTGAATTAATATATATGTTAATGTCCTTAGAATAATATTGTATTATTCTTAAAGATGTCCCTAGTCAAGTATTATCATGAATAGGGATAATGATAATACGTAGAGACTAGTATGTGTTGATTGATGAACTGTTCATTGATATGAGATATCAAATCAACACATGGGTACATGTTAGAGAACGATGTACTGGACAGACCCACCATGAGAATGCAACATGGATAGTTATATGATCGTCATATGCAATTCTCATAGTGATAATAATGTATGTAATCCTTACGACTTGTGATCATCAGAGATCCCAACATAAGGAGTTATATATCGTGATATTGTCAAACGTTACCCGTAACAGGGTAAATTATAAAGGCGACTATTGGATACACTACGAATTATGTAGAGGGATGTTGACTGATCGAGATAGGATTTGTCCATCCTATATAACAGGAGATGTGTTTGGCCCTTGATCAAGTGAGAACTAAAATGCATGGCCATGCTCGAATGAGTCGATATGAGATATCGAGCTTATTCGTTTATTCTAGTTCTACTTGGGGATCAAGAAATAAAGATTGAATATACGAGTATGACTATTCCATGACTCGTGTTCAATCTAAACACAAAGGACAAAGGGATTAAGTTACATGGTTAATATTATCACAAGTTCCTAGGTTATGTCGAGTCATTGACATTCTTGTAATTTGGGTAGCATTGATGTGTTGCTAGATACCGCTCATTGCTTGCGACATAAAATGAGATTTTATGTCACTGCCAACATTACAGGATCCTATCGGGTCGCACAAAAGATTAAATCGAGAAGGGAATTAAATTCATTGGATGAATTAATTAATTAAGAAGAGTCTTAATTAAGTGATTAAAAGGTTTTAATTAAATCATGGGTTTGGGCCCATAAGACTTTGAGAAAGTCTTGAACTTAATTAAGCCCTTTTAATAACATGGTATAATTAATTGTAAGACAATTAATTGTAAAAAAAACATTCCACCAAAAACAAGACACACGGCCGCCTCCTTCATCTCCAAGGTGCTCTCGGTTTTGTTCAAAATAGCAGAAGAGAAACTTGTTGATTTGTGCCATCATTCTCGATTGTGAATTTAGATTGTTTCTTATTCCGGTTTAAGAACTTGTCTAGCAACTTGTTCTTAAACTATCCCTTCACCCGATGATCGTGTGGATACCGTTGAGGCAAAACTTTACAAGTTTTACTAGTGACTCGAAGGAGACGTTGGACGTGGTGCTGCTCCGTGGAATCTGCTCAAACACGCTACAAGGGTGAGACTTTTGTAAAACCTTTATCCGATATGAATCCCTATGTATAGATCCGGTGTCTAGTAATCCAAATTTTTAATTCCGCTGCGTTGTATGCTTTATGGATTACTTACAGTGGTATCAGAGCCGTGTACAAAGCTCATATCGGATTTATGTGGTTAAATAGTTTAATCATATTTAGATTTGTATTGCATGCTTTAAAACTGTATAATTCATATATGATATGAATTAAATTGAATTTGTGAAATTGTCATGATATTATATTTGATATAAAATGGCGAATTATTGTATATGATACAAGAAGGCTAAAATCGAACCATATATCATGTGGGTTCGGCCATCACCATCACAAATGACACACGGCTAGCCACATGAGGGCTTGGGTTTTCGAACCCTTGGCTCGAGATGGTTTAGCCGTTGTGGCTAATAATTGTGCATGGAAGTGTCGAAACTTGATTAGGGTTTAGAACCCATTGGCTCGTGACGGCTAGCTCATGACGGCTAGGGTTTCGAATCCTAGTAGCCGTGCATGGGCTCGGCCATCGTCGCCCCTTTGCTAGGGTTTTGAATTCTATTGGCTCGATAAAGTATTGAGGCGGTGCAAGTTGGTTCGATCATGGTCCACGGAAATGTGAGGGACGATGGCTACACCACATTAGGGCTAGGGTTTTCGAACCTTTTGGCTCTAGATGGTTGAGCCGCCACCGTCATGAACCGTACATCGTTGGACCAATAGAAACAAAGTAAGAGCAAGGCGGCTAGGGTTAGACCCTAGCGCCGCCGCCGCTTGCTCTATGGCTCGGCCGTGGGCTAGGGTTTCGAACCCTAGGCCCATGATTGGTCCATGATAGTTCGAACCATGATGGTTCATGGTTTAGTCGTTTTAGTTCGTGGCATGTGATGTCCCGGGCGTACGATATTTTTCAAAATTCTATTTACAGTTTTAATTAGAATTAAATTTAAAATGTTTAGAATTTAATTAATTAAATGTTAAAGCATGCTTTATGTGTTATTTGAGCATGGTGCATGGTTATAGCCCTTTGACCTATTAGATAGGATTTGTGAATGTTTGTAATTTATAATACGACCTGCGTGTCGTGCCTTCTCTATTTTATTCTAAATGTTATCCCTCCCCTATGTTCCCCTCGAATGTGAATCGAGGAATTCTATATCTTGTAAATAGTATAGTTAATTGTCGATGGTGATCAATGAAGATGGAGCATCGTGCCGGGATGAGGAGGCCATTCACAAATTGGAGCCAAAGGAAGGTGCTTGTGAAGTTACCTTAGGTTGACTCTTAGGATTTTCTCATTGGCTTGAGAAAATCGCTAGTAGGGGCTATAACCATGTCACGTTTTAATTATGTATGTTGATGCATGATTTATCTTATGCTTTAGATTGATAATTGTATTACACATATATGTAGATATTTATACAACTATATGTAGTGGACATATTTTAAATTATCAAACTAATCATGAGATCAATAAATCCTTCTAAAATATTAAGTTTTAGATGCCTTCCAAAATTAAAAGTACTCGTCAAAAACTTCGATTGTACATGTGTGGGTTTGCCAAAGCAAAGCACCGTGGCAATCTTAGTAAGGCGCGAAAGGATAAAAGTGATATCCGTTATACTTTAAATTGGGTACGACTTAACTAGGTTATCTCAATAGGATTGGGAACCTAGAGGCATGGGTTGGATAATAATTCATTTGATGAATTGAACAAAGCGTTGTTCGTCCAACTATCCAAGAATTATATGTGATATAATTGACAAAGTGTTGTCTACCTAAATAACCGAGTCTTGGGCGATTAGCCAAAGCTAACTCAAGATTAGGCGAAATATGGATCTTGGCCCACTAAAGGTTTTGAGGGTTGATATTTTTTAAACAAAATAGTGGAGCATCATTTAATGTAAGACCATGTTAAATGATTAAATCATAAACTTATTTTGCATATTTATATTGTAGATATCCATGGCAACTAACAACGTAACAAGCACTTTATCACTGCGATCGGTCATTGAGAAGGACAAATTAAATGGGACAAACTTCCTAGACGGGCATAGGAACTTGAGGATAGTCCTCAAACAAGAAAAGAAACAATATGTCTTAGAGGAACCCTTGCCCGCTGAGGAACCTCCCCTAACGGCTACAAGAGCCGATAAAGATGCTTACAAGAAGCATCAAAGTGACGTACTTGATGTTGGGTGCCTTATGCTTGCCACCATGAACTCTGAGCTTCAGAAGCAACATGAGGAAATGGAGGCGTTTGATATGATCAAGCACCTTAAGCAACTGTACCAACAACAAGCAAGACAAGAGAGGTATGACGTCTCTAAGGCGTTATTCCAGTGTAGAATGGTAGAAGGAAGTGTGGTTGGAACTCATGTACTCAAGACGATTGGGTATATTGAGAATCTGAAAAAGCTGGGTTTTCCTTTGGACCAAGAGTTGGCCACTGACGTGATCTTGCAATCGTTGCCTGAAAGCTTCAGTCAATTTGTCTTAAGTTACAATATGATTGAAATTGAAAAGACACTACCACAGTTACTTGGCATGCTTAGAACTTTTGAAGCAAATAGCAAGAAGTCTAAACCTACAAATGTTCTTATTGTGAATAAGAACAAATGAAAGACTAAAGCTAAGAGCTTCAAGAAAACCAAGAAAGTCTTTGTCAAATCTAAGCCAAAGTCATCTGCACTGAAACCAAAGGGAGGGATAGCGAAGGAAGGAAACTGTTTCCATTGCGGTGAGACCGGCCATTGGAAAAGAAACTGCAAAGTATATCTGGAGGATCTAAAGAAAGGAAGTGTGACTTCCACTTCAGGTATTTTTGTTATAGAAGTCAATTTATCTACTTCTTCATCATGGGTATTAGATACTGGATGTGGATCTCACATTTGTGTAAATCTGCAGGACCTCAAAAAGAGTAGATTGTTGGCGAAAGACGAAATTGATCTCTGAGTTGGAAATGGAGCAAGAGTTGCTGCATTAGCTATAGGAGATTATTATTTATCTTTGCCTTCTGGTTTATCGTTGATTTTAAAAGACTGTTATTTTGTGCCATCCATTACCAAAACATAATTTCTATTTCTTGTTTAGACAAGTGTGGGTTTTCATTTATGATAAAGGACAACTGTTGTTCTATTTATTTAAATGATATGTTTTATGCTAGTGCACAAATGGTGAATGGTCTTTATTTATTAAATCTTGATATGCCTATCTATAACATAAATACTAAAAGGATTAAAAATAATGATTGTAATCCGACTTATCTCTGGCATTGTCGCTTGGGCCACATAAACGAGAACCGCATATCTAAACTTCATAAGGATGGAGTATTAGATTCATTTGATTTTGAATCAAATGAAACATGCGAATCTTGTTTAATGGGTAAGATGACTAAAGCCCCTTTCAAGGGACATGTTGAAAGGGCAAATGTTTTATTGGGACTAATACATAGTGATGTATGTGGACCAATAAGTACACAAGCTAGAGGTGGTTTTCAATACTTCGTTACATTTACTGATGACCTCAGTAGATATGGGTATGTGTACCTAATGAAGCATAAGAATGAAACCTTTGAAAAGTTCAAAGATTTCAAGAATGAAGTACAAAACCAACTTGGCAAAAGTATCAAAATCCTTCGATCAGATCGAGGAGGTGAATACTTAAGCCAAGAGTTTCATGACTATCTAAAGGAGTGTGGGATAGTCCCACAACTCACTCCTCCGTATACTCCACAATGGAATGGTGTATCCGAGAGGAGAAATCGAACCTTGTTAGACATGGTTAGATCAATGATGAGTCATGCAGATCTTCCGATATCATTTTGGGGACATGCTCTAGAAACATCGATTTTTTTACTGAACCGTGTTCCATCTAAATCAGTAGAAAAGACACCATATGAGATATGGACTGGGAAACGTCCTAGTATGTCTTTTATGAAGATTTGGGGTTGTGAGGCTTTCGTTAGACGTCACGCCACTAACAAACTTTGACCCAAATCTGATAAGTGTTTATTTGTGGGGTATCCTAAGGAAACGAAAGGATAGGCTTAGATTTTGAGTGTTTTTAACTGTAATTTCTTCCCATTTTCCGTACTTTTTCCTGGATGATATTATGCTTTTTGGTGTTTATTCATCTGTTTCAGGAAATTAGATCGGAAATGGAAGAAATGAGCTTATATGAAGATAACGGGCGAAATCGAGGCAAGAAAGGGTTGAAATGAAGAAGTGAGAATTTCGAAATCTCGATCGATCGAGATTATGTCTCGATCGATTGAGACAGACAGTGCGCTGAGAAGATTTGAATTTCAAGTCTCGATCGATCGGAACAAATTTCCGATCGATCGAGCGAGGCAGTGACTCCAGAGCAAATTTTATTAAAGTCTCGATCGATCGGTGGAAAATCTCGATCGATCGAGCGAGACAGTGAGTTTCAAAAGCTGGCATGAACAGTGCACCGATCGATCGGTAGCAAATCTCGATCGATCGAGACGCGAAATCCTGAAGATTTTATTTTCCTTTTTTATCGTGATGTTGGAGGTTTTAAGAGGGAATTGATTCATTCCAAAGGGAGAGAGCATATCAGACGATTTTTCTGGACAAAAGAAGAGCCCTAGCCGCCGCCTAGTCGCCGCCAAGGAGATCCGTTCTTCCGGTTCTTCGCCCGAGTCAAAGCCAATCAATTCCGGAGTGCAAGGAAGGAACAAGAGAAGAAATCACGGTGCAACGCACGGATTCATCCACCGTTTATCGTATTTCTAAACTTTAATTTATTTGATTTTCAATTCCATTTGATGTTTTTGAGGTCGAGAGACAATAAAACTCTTATGTATTTGATTTGAATTAAATTTAGTTTATATTATTGAGTTTTAGTTTCGTTGTGGTTGATTATTGATTCATTGGTATTTGAGCGCATTGATTGTTATTGTTCATAAATTAATTGCTTGTGTAGATCAAAGTCTAGCTAGCTTTGATTGAATTTGAGGGTTACAGCCGAGATCGAGAGATAACGTTGTAACACGCTCCATTAATTTATGATGTATGTTACGATTGAGATCGAGAGATGATATCGCATACGTGAGAACTTGGAATCGAGAGATTTAGAGTTATAAGGTTTTGATAATCTATGCAACTTTGAATTAGTAAATAGGTGCACGAGAGTGACTTATGCTAATTTATCGTTAGTTTCTTTACAGCTCGAGAGAGTGTATCGAATAATATCGAAAATCGTTCACCTTTAAAATCAATTGGTTGATAATTTGAGAATTCCATTGAATCATTAGAGATAACATAATTGAACGACGAGCTCGGTAATTTTCTCGAGTAACTTACCTTTGCATTTCCGGAACCATCCTATTCATTGTTTCTAGTTTAAATCTTTATTCTTTAGTTTAATTTGGCTCTAGTTAATCAAACTTCTTAAATCGTAGGCTAAATATAATTTTATTAATCTTATTTGGTACTTATACGTTAGTCCCTGTGGATTCGACAACCCGTACTTAATTTTCACTATACTAAAACTTGACAACCGTGCACTTGCGATAGAATCGCTTCACACTACATTTTGAAATATCTTTTGTTTAAAAATAAAGAAGTCAGGGGTATCCTAAGGAAACGAAAGGATACTATTTCTATTATCCCACCGAGAACAAAGTAGTTGTTGCTCGGACTGGTGTATTTCTTGAAAGAGAATTTATTTCTAGAAAAACCAGTGGGAGAAAAATAGAACTTAGTGAAGTTCAACCACAAGAAAACACTGAACCTGAGATTGAGATGGAAACAGAGCAGGCACCGCAAGCTGTTGTGGAAGAAGTACCTGCTCAAGAGACACAAGCCCAGCGTAGGTCTGTAAGAGAACACCGGGAGCCACAGAGATATGGATTTCTTATGACTCAACAAGGTGACTTACTACTTATTGATGAGGATGAGCCGTCATCTTATCAACAAGCTATATTGGGCAATGATTCTGAGAAATGGCAAGAGGCCATGAAATCTGAGATGGAATCCATGTATGCAAACCAAGTATGGACTTTGGTTGATCCACCTGAAGGGGTACGACCCATAGGGTGCAATTGGATTTTCAAGAAAAAGACCGATATGGATGGTAATGTACAAACCTATAAAGGTCGGCTGGTTGCAAAAGGATTCAAACAAATTCATGGTATTGACTATGATGAAACCTTTTCACCAGTGGCCATGGTTAAATCCATAAGGATCTTACTTGCAATAGCTGCATTTCATGATTATGAAATCTGGCAGATGGATGTCAAAACAGCTTTCCTTAATGGAAATCTGCTCGAGGATGTGTACATGACACAGCCCAAGGGTTTTGTCGATCCAAATGATGATGGAAAGATATGCAAGCTACAACGATCCGTTTATGGATTGAAGCAAGCTTCTCGGAGTTGGAATCTTCGTTTTGATGATGCAATCAAAGAGTTTGGTTTTATCAAAAACGAAGATGAGCCTTGTGTCTACAAGAAGGTCAGTGGGAGCGTAATCATTTTCCTAGTGTTGTATGTAGATGACATACTTCTCATTGGAAATTATATCCCTGCCTTACAATCTGTAAAGATTTGGCTAGGGAATTGCTTTTCGATGAAAGACTTGGGAGAAGCCACCTATGTATTCGGAATCAAGATCTATAGAGATAGATCAAGAAGACTTCTCGGCCTAAGTCAAAGTACATACATAGACAAAGTGCTTAAAAGGTTTAGCATGCAAGAATCAAAGAAAGGATTCGTGCCTATGACTCATGGTATTTATCTCTCGAAGGAACAGTGTCCTTCAACACCAGATGAGAGACAACGCATGAGTAAGATTCCATATGCATCAGCTATTGGATCTATCATGTATGCCATGATATGTACTCGTCCCGATGTATCGTATGCTTTGAGCATGACGAGCAGATATCAAGTTGACCCAGGTGAAGGTCACTGGATTGCTGTCAAGAACATCCTGAAGTACTTGAGAAGGACTAAGGATACATTCTTGATTTATGGAGGTGCGGAAGAGCTCAATGTAATGGGTTACACTGATGCAATCTTCCAAACCAACAAAGATGATTTTCGATCGCAATCTGGATATGTGTATTGCCTAAATGGAGGTGTTGTAAGCTGGAAGAGTTCAAAGCAAGAAACAGTAGCCGTTCTACAACGGAAGCTGAGTATATTGCTGCCTCGGATGCAGGAAAGGAAGCTGCTTGGATTAGGAAGTTCATTTCTGAACTTGGAGTGGTGCCTAGCATTAAAGATCCGATAGAACTCTATTGTGACAACAATGGAGCGATCGCATTGGCTAAGGAACCTAGATCTCACCAAAGATCCAAGCACATACTTCGGCGCTTTCATTTCATTCGAGAAATCGTTGAAAGGGGAGATGTTAAAATATGCAAAGTACCAACAGATGATAATGTATCTGACCCATTGACGAAGCCACTGTCACAGCAGAAGCATGATCGTCATACTAGATCTCTAGGCATTATGTATATGTCTAAGTGGTCTTAGTGCAAGTGGGAGATTTGTTGGGATATGCCCTAAGACATATCATTAGATGATTGTTTATGACATACAATGTAATATGATTTTATGAATGGCAATTCATTATTATATATTATTCTTTTAACTGTGCAATGTGAATTAATATATATGTTAATGTCCTTAGAATAATATTGTATTATTCTTAAAGACGTCCCTAGTCAAGTATTATCATGAATTGGGATAATGATAATACGTAGAGACTAGTATGTGTTGATTGAAACTGTTCATTGATATGAGATATCAAATCAACACATGGGTACATGTTAGAGAACGATGTACTGGACAGACCCACCATGAGAATGCAACATGGATAGTTATATGATCGTCATATGCAATTCTCATAGTGATAATAATGTATGTAATCCTTACGACTTGTGATCATCAGAGATCCCAACATAAGGAGTTATGTATCTTGATATTGTCAAACGTTACCCGTAACAGGGTAAACTATAAAGGCGACTATTGGATACACTACGAATTATGTAGAGGGATGTTGACTGATCGAGATAGGATTTGTCCCTCCTATATAACAGGAGATGTGTTTGGCCCTTGATCAAGTGAGAACTAAAATGCATGGCCATGCTCGAATGAGTCGATATGAGATATCGAGTTTATTCTTTTATTCTAGTTCTACTTGGGGATCAAGAAATAAAGATTGAATATACGAGTATGACTATTCCATGACTCGTGTTCAATCTAAACACAAAGGACAAAGGGATTAAGTTACATGGTTAATATTATCACAAGTTCCTAGGTTATGTCGAGTCATTGACATTCTTGTAATTTGGGTAGCATTGATGTGTTGCTAGATACCGCTCATTGCTTGCGACATAAAATGAGATTTTATGTCACTGCCAACATTACAGGATCCTATCGTGTGATGCCCCGAAATTAATTAATTGCAATCAAGGCATTAATTATGTTTATATGATGAATCATGTGATGATGGATTTATCTGTTGGGTATTAAGATGTTAACATGATTTAATTGTGTTGATTTTTAAATATGAGGAGGATGTGATTTTAGATGAAGTTTGGAGCATTTTTGTAAAATGCTTTTAAAATACTATGTTGGAGCATTTTAATACATCATGTTAAGTTTGGGGTACATTTTTAATTAAATTAAGACAACCCCTTTTAATCCTTTACCCACCACTTTAACCCCTATACCTTTCACTTTATTAAAAATCCCCAAATCACTTCCCAAACCCCAAACCCTCCCATTTTCGAGTTCCACCAAAAGAGGAGAAGAAAAGTTCCACAAAAACTTTGTTTGTGTGATCTTTGCTAGGATTTGGAGCCTACAAGAGGTATGGAACCATTCCTATAAGTTTTATGATGTTTGGTGTTGAAATGGGTTAAGTTTTTGATGTTTTATGTGGGTTTGTTTGGGTATGTGTTGTTTATGGTTGGGGTATGATTTTTGAAGTGTTTTATGTTGGTTTTAGTGGGTTATGATGTTATTTAAGTTGTGAGGAAGTTTGGTTTTGGGTGGCATGAAGAGGAGCTTGAAAAATGAGCATTAATGGCGATTTTCGGAGTACAGTGCTCGGCGATCGATCGCCCGTTCTTGGCGATCGATCGCGAGCCTCCAGTGTCCGCCAGTAGCATTTGGCGATCGATCGCCACTCTTGGGCGATCGATCGGCGAGGGCTGGCGATCAATCGCGCCAAAAGTGGCGATCGATCGCCAAGAAGAGAATTTTTGCCCCTCGTCCAGTGTGATCTCGCGATCGATCGCGCCTGGGCAGCGATCGATCGCGAGCTGTAAAAAGGTGGATTTTTGATATTTATGTGAGATTTTTGGATATTGGACTATATTTAGCTTCTAATATCAATTTGTATGGTTATGTAGAACCATCCCAGGTGCCCACGACTTCAAGGAGATAAAGTCCCCCGACTTCTCCATTTTGGGAATTAAGGTACGTAAGAGACGTACGAGCATCGGACGGTAAACCATACCCTTACATATTATGATGATGTTTACGATGATGATATTTACGATGATGAGGTTTATGATGATATTTACGATGATGATGTTTATGATGATGTTTACGATGATGTTTACGATGATGATGTTTATGATGATGTTATGATGATGATGCTTATGATGATGTTTATGATGATGAAGTTATGATAAGGTCATACGACGTGTATGATTGGGTAAGACGCCCATGTGGTAAGATGCCACCCAAAGTATGTAAGTGGGTAAGATGCCCCTGTGGTAAGATGCCACGTAATGATTGTGATATGGTAAGATGCCATATGATTGGGTAAGATGCCCATGTGGTAAGATGCCACACGAAGGTTATATTATGGTAAGATGCCATACAATGGGGTAAGATGCCCTTATAAATGAATAAGAGTCAGGGATAACAAAGGAAGTTGAAGAACGACCAATAACATTTACTTAACTAAGATGTTATGCATTATTGTATGCTTTTTATATAATGTTAAGTAAACATGTGTATGCTCACGATGTGTTATCCCTGTAGGTACACTTTTGAACCAAGGGCCTAGGGTCGGGTTGAGGAGATGAGCTAAAAGGAGCAAGATGAACGTAGGATGCAGGATTTTGATAGTCTCTACTCTAGGAGTAGTGTAAACCTATAGCTTAACATTCATTATTGGGAATGTAATTAAATAGCTTTTGGAAATTTTATTTTGGCCTGTCATCTTCTTAGCTCAAACTACAACCGGAACCCTTAAGAGGTTTTAAATGCATGTTCTATCCAATTTATGTGTACTATATGAAGTTAAGGTAGGAAGACCCTACATTAGTGGTATCAGAGCAGTGGTTAGATCACCCGGGGATGAGTGAAGGGTAGCCTTAGCAATAAGTTAGCTAGGTGCTTACTTTCGAACATGTTTTGTGCATAAGTTGCATATGAAGTATATGATGTTGTGCTAACATGTTTTGTTTATCTAACGAAGTCTTATACGAACTGCTTTTGGATCTTGTTGTTAACCCTTGTGTTGCAGTATGGCAGCAAATGTGGAGGTAGGTGACGCAGTGAGCGTCAATGCAAGTGCGGGGCGTCCGAATCCCCTACCCCCGCCAGCTTTTGATGATGAACCGGCCGAACAACAGTTGTTGCCAGGGGAGCTAAGCTTAACTCAGTTTCTTGCTTACCGACCCCCAACCTTTGAAGGAACCGAAACTGGGGAACGAGCTGAGGAATGGTTAGAAAGAATAGAGCAGATCTTTGTGGAAGCCCCATGTGCGAAGACAGCATGGATACGGTTAGCAGAGTTCCAATTGGCCAAGAAGGCGCTAATGTGGTGGAAGACCACTGTGGTAGAGCAAGAGGCTCAAGGTCACGAAGTTAACTGGAAAATGTTTCGAACTCGCTTTCTGAACCGTTATTTCTCGGCTGCAGCACGACAGGCTAAGGAAGATGAATTCACTCACCTCAAGCAAGGTAATATGTCAGTGTCAGATTATGCTCTTCAGTTTTGCTCCTTGCTCAGATATGTGCCTCACATTGCCACGAGCACGCAAGCAAGGATGAGGAATTTCATGAAAGGTTTGAGGCCGGATCTGTACGATAGGGTGATCACTTATGGCCCTACTTGTTTTGACGATGCACTCTCACGGGCCGAGCTGGTCGAACTAGGAGTGGGTGAATACCCTGAGGTTGTACCACCGTCGGCACCCTCTCAGAAATCCACTCCGGATAATTTGAAGCCAAGGAGTGATCAGTTCAAGTCAAGGGGGAACTCATCGACGTCAAGGTTCAGTGGTAAGAGGCCCGACAATAGATGGAAAGGAAACCGTAGGGGTGATGCCCCATCTGGAAGGGGGCAGTCTCAGGGAGACAGATCCGGGAAGATCCAATGCACTCTTTGTGGGCAACCACATCTGACGAAAGATTGTGTAGGGTGCTATGTTTGTGGCGACAAGGGCCACTTTGCTAGACAGTGTCCCAACAGGGGAAGTCAACAGGGTCCTGCGGGGAGGCCTGCGGATAGGACAGCACAGCACAGACCCCCATTTGTGCCGCGTCAGCATGGAGGTCAGCCCATGGGGCCACCTCAAGGACAAGTCTATGCATTGACAAGGGAGCAAGCTTCAGCGGCTCCGGAGGAGGTTATAGCGGGTACGTGTCTTTTATTTACGCACCCTGCTTTTATATTGATCGACACAGGTGCGTCACACTCTTTTGTGTCGACAAGTTTTGTGGAAAGGCACCACATATGCACTTCTCCGTCGCCCACGCCTCTTATAGTCTCGACCCCCGCTGGAAGAAGTATGATTACTGATCGGATCGTCTACGATGGCCTCATTTATTTTGAGGATAAAGAACTAAGGTCAGATATGATTGTTCTGGGAATGACAGATTTTGACTGCATTCTGGGCATTGATGTTCTGAACAGGTATCAGGCAGTTGTGAACTGCAGGCAGAGAACTGTACGGTTTAAATCCGATATGGGAGTTCCATGGACGTTCTATGGGGATGGTTCTCGCTCTAAGATCCCGTTGATATCTGCTGTCAAGATGGCGCAGTTGTTGGAACGAGGCCATTCAGGATATCTCATTTATGCCGTTGATGTTACGGAAAAGAAAGAAGAAGTAAAAGTTGAGGATGTGCCCGTAGTGGCGGAGTTCCCTGATGTCTTTCCGGAGGAGATTCCCGGATTCCCACCGACGAGAGAGGTCGAGTTTGGGATCGAGTTATTACCGGGGACGTCGGCCATTTCTCGTGCCCCTTATAGGATGGCACCAGCGGAGCTAAGGGAATTAAAGATTCAGTTGCAAGAGCTCCTTGATAAGGGCTATATACGCCCTAGCGTATCGCCCTAGGGAGCACCGGTTTTATTTGTGAAGAAGAAAGATGGTTCGATGCGTTTGTGCATCGATTACAGACAACTGAACAAAGCTACAGTGAAGAATAAGTACCCACTTCCGAGGATCGATGATTTGTTTGATCAGTTGCAGGGTACGAGGCTCTACAATAAGATCGATCTGAGGTCGGGGTACCATCAGATTCGAGTAAGAGAAGAGGATGTCCAGAAGACAGCCTTCAGGACTAGGTATGGGCACTATGAATTCCTAGTCATGCCTTTTGGGGTGACAAATGCCCGGCTGTTTTCATGAGTTTGATGAACAAGGTGTTCCAGCCATATTTGGATCAATTCGTCATAGTTTTCATTGACGATATACTTATCTACTCCCGGACCGAAGAAGATCATGTACGGCACTTGAGGACAGTACTCCAGATCCTTAGGGATCATCAGTTGTATGCAAAGCTTAGCAAGTGCGAGTTCTGGTTAGACAGCGTGGTATTCCTAGGCCATGTCATATCTAGCCAAGGGATATCTGTGGATCCCAGGAAGATTGAAGCTGTGATGGAGTGGGCAGCACCCACTTCTGTACTCGAGATACGGAGTTTTCTTGGCTTAGCAGGTTATTACCGACGTTTTGTCGAGGGATTTTCTATGATCGCTAAGCCATTGACACGGCTGACTCTGAAAGGAGTCCCATTCTTTTGGTCTGAAGCTTGTGAGGAAAGCTTCCAAGAATTGAAGCGTCGTTTGACGACAGCGCCAGTGTTGGTGATTCCGTCTAAGGATAAGAGATTTGCCTTGTACACGGATGCATATTGCAGGGTTTGGGCTGTGTATTGATGCAAGACAGACAAGTGGTAGCCTATACTTCGAGACAGTTGAAGCCTCATGAGACCAGGTACCCAGTCCATGATCTGGAACTGGCGGCTATCATTTTCGCCTTGAAGATTTGGCGTCATTATCTTTATGGTACTACGTTTACCATCTTTACGGACCATAAGAGCCTAAAGTTTCTATTCACTCAGGCTGAACTGAATATGAGGCAAAGAAGGTGGATGGATTTACTCAAAGACTATGACTGCGAGATTGAGTACCATCCCGGTAAAGCAAATTTGATAGCAGACGCCTTAAGTCGGAAGGTGAAGAGTACTGCTGAGGACGTTATGTGTTTATCAGCTTTGATGACTTCCTACTGCCACCTGGGCTATGACTTTGATGTGGACACGTCGCCGGTGCGAGTGTCGACCTTATTGGCCGAGCCAGACGTATTTGAGGCTATCAGGAAAGCCCAGAGGTCGGATGATGAAGTGCAGAGATGGTCATCGATAGCACTTCGAGGTCAGCCAACAAAGTTTAGAGTGGCTGAAGATGATTCTTTAAGATTGGGCGACCGATGGGTGGTCCCAAATGCGCCAGGAATGCGTAAAGGAATTTTAGAACGGGCTCATAGTAGCCGGTTCAGTATCCACCCCGGAGGAAGAAAGATGTATAAGGACCTGAGCGGTCAATTCTGGTGGAGACGCATGAAGCGTGATGTGATCAGTTTTGTTAAGAGATGTTTGATCTGCCAGCAAGTAAAGGCAGAAAGGCAGAGGCCTGGTGGCGAGCTGAAGAGCTTGGAGGTACTAAGTGGAAGTGAGAGCATATATCTATGGACTTCGTGACACACTTGCCAAGGTCGGCCTCTGGATTTGATGCGATCTGGGTGATCGTGGATAGGCTGACGAAGGTAGCTCATTTCATCCCTTACAGTATGACTTCATGTATCTAAAGATGGCCCAATTATATGTACGGGATGTAGTGAGGTTGCATGGGATTCCAGTCTCGATCGTGTCTGATAGAGACCCAAGGTTTACTTCTCATTTCTGGGAAGGTCTCCAGACAGCTTTGGGCACCGAGGTGAGACTGAGTACAGCTTATCACCCTCAGACAGATGGCCAAACGGAGCGTACTATACAGACGCTCGAAGATATGCTGAGGGCATGTGTTTTGGAGTTTGATACTCCGTGGCAAGAATCTATACCACTGGTAGAGTTCTCATACAATAACAGCTATCAGACGAGCATTCAAATGGCCCCTTTTGAAGCTCTTTACGGACGACGATGTAGGTCACCGCTGTATTGGGAGGACTTGACGAGTAAAGCGGTCGGGGGACCGGATATGATTAGGGACATGGAGGAAAAGATTAAGATGATACGCTTAAAGATGAAAGCGGCCCAAGATAGGCAAGCAGCCTATGCAAATAAGCGGCGATGGCCGCTAGAATTTCAAGTAGGAGACAAGGTCTTCTTGAAAATCTCACCCTTCAGGGGTGTTGTTCGATTTGGTATGCGGGGGAAGTTATCCCCGAGGTATGTTGGACCGTATGAGGTATTACAGCGTATCGGCACTTTGGCTTACCGATTGGCTCTACCGCCGTCTTTATCTGGGATTCATGATGTTTTCCATGTTTCTATGCTACGGAAGTATGAGCCAGACCCGTCTCATGTTTTACAGCCTACTGAAGTGCAGTTAGACTCAGATGTATCCTACGTTGAACGACCGGTCAGAATTCTGGATCGTGAGGATCGCAGACTACGAAGTAAAGTTATACCGATGGTCAAAGTTCAGTGGGATCGTCGGGGTGTCGAGGAGGCTACGTGGGAGACGGAGCGGCATATGATGCAGCATTACCCCGAACTATTTTCTGGTATGATTTATGTTTAGTTTCCTTTGGGTAAGTGCATGCGATTTCGAGGACGAAATCTTGTAAGTAGGGGAGTAATGTGATGCCCCGAAATTAATTAATTGCAATCAAGACATTAATTATGTTTATATGATGAATCATGTGTTGATGGATTTATGTGTTGGGTATTAAGATGTTAACATGATTTAATTGTGTTGATTTTTAAATATGAGGAGGATGTGATTTTAGATGAAGTTTGGAGCATTTTTGTAAAATGCTTTTAAAATACTATGTTGGAGCATTTTAATACATCATGTTAAGTTTGGGGTACATTTTTAATTAAATTAAGACAACCCCTTTTAATCCTTTACCCACCACTTTAACCCCTATACCTTTCACTTTATTAAAAATCCCCAAATCACTTCCCAAACCCCAAACCCTCCCATTTTCGAGTTCAACCAAAAGAGGAGAAGAAAAGTTCCACAAAAACTTTGTTTGTGTGATCTTTGCTAGGATTTGGAGCCTACAAGAGGTATGGAACCATTCCTATAAGTTTTATGATGTTTGGTGTTGAAATGGGTTAAGTTTTTGATGTTTTATGTGGGTTTGTTTGGGTATGTGTTGTTTATGGTTGGGGTATGATTTTTGAAGTGTTTTATGTTGGTTTTAGTGGGTTATGATGTTATTGAAGTTGTGAGGAAGTTTGGTTTTGGGTGGCATGAAGAGGAGCTTGAAAAATGAGCATTAATGGCGATTTTCGGAGTACAGTGCTCGGCGATCGATCGCCCATTCTTGGCGATCGATCGCGAGCCTCCAGTGTCCGCCAGTAGCATTTGGCGATCGATCGCCACTCTTGGGCGATCGATCGGCGAGGCTGGCGATCGATCGCGCCAAAAGTGGCGATCGATCGCCAAGAAGAGAATTTTTGCCCCTCGTCCAGTGTGATCTCGCGATCGATCGCGCCTGGGCAGCGATCGATCGCGAGCTGTAAAAAGGTGGATTTTTGATATTTATGTGGGATTTTTGGATATTGGACTATATTTAGCTTCTAAATCAATTTGTATGGTTATGTAGAACCATCCCAGGTGCCCACGACTTCAAGGAGATAAAGTCCCCCGACTTCTCCATTTTGGGAATTAAGGTACGTAAGAGACGTACGAGCATCGGACGGTAAACCATACCCTTACATATTATGATGATGTTTACGATGATGATGTTTATGATGATATTTACGATGATGAGGTTTATGATGATATTTACGATGATGATGTTTATGATGATGTTTACGATGATGTTTACGATGATGATGTTTATGATGATGTTATGATGATGATGCTTATGATGATGTTTATGATGATGAAGTTTATGATAAGGTCATACGACGTGTATGATTGGGTAAGACGTCCATGTGGTAAGATGCCACCCAAAGTATGTAAGTGGGTAAGATGCCCCTGTGGTAAGATGCCACGTAATGATTGTGATATGGTAAGATGCCATATGATTGGGTAAGATGCCCATGTGGTAAGATGCCACACGAAGGTTATATTATGGTAAGATGCCATACAATGGGGTAAGATGCCCTTATAAATGAATAAGAGTCAGGGATAACAAAGGAAGTTGAAGAACGACCAATAACCTTTACTTAACTAAGATGTTATGCATTATTGTATGCTTTTTATATAATGTTAAGTAAACATGTGTATGCTCACGATGTGTTATCCCTGTAGGTACACTTTTGAACCAAGGGCCTAGGGTCGGGTTGAGGAGATGAGCTAAAAGGAGCAAGATGAACGTAGGATGCAGGATTTTGATAGTCTCTACTCTAGGAGTAGTGTAAACCTATAGCTTAACATTCATTATTGGGAATGTAATTAAATAGCTTTTGGAAATTTTATTTTGGCCTGTAATCTTCTTAGCTCAAACTACAACCGGAACCCTTAAGAGGTTTTAAATGCATGTTCTATCCAATTTATGTGTACTATATGAAGTTAAGGTAGGAAGACCCTACATATCGGGTCGCACAAAAGATTAAATCGAGAAGTAAAATTAAATTCATTGGATGAATTAATTAATTAAGAAGAGTCTTAATTAAGTGATTAAAATGTTTTAATTAAATCATGGGTTTGGGCCCATAAGACTTTGAGAAAGTCTTGAACTTAATTAAGCCCTTTTAATAACATGGTATAATTAATTGTAAGACAATTAATTGTAAAAAAAACATTCCACCAAAAACAAGACACACGGCCGCCTCCTTCATCTCCAAGGTGCTCTCGGTTTTGTTCAAAATAGCCGATTAGAAACTTGTTGATTTGTGCCATCATTCTCGATTGTGAATTGAGATTGTTTCTTGTTCCGGTTTAAGAACTTATCTAGCAACTTGTTCTTAAACTATCCCTTCACCCGATTTGATCGTGTGGATACCGTTGAGGCAAAACTTTACAAGTTTTGCTAGTGACTCGAAGGAGACGTTGGACGTGGTGCTGCTCCGTGGAATCTGCTCAAACACGCTACAAGGGTGAGACTTTTGTAAAACCTTTATCCGATATGAATCCCTATGTATAGATCCGGTGTCTAGTAATCCAAATTTTTAATTCCGCTGCGTTGTATGCTTTATGGATTACTTACAGTAATAAACCCATGAAACTGAATAATTGCGAAGAGAAAACCAAGGAAATGTCAAGGAATTGAAAATAATCATAATGAGTGAATGTGTGTTATAAAAACTAAAATGAATCTCTATTTATAGAAGAATTTCATTAAGTGTGAACACAATAATGATGGTACGATAAATACGGAAAAAGTCAAATGAAAACAATAAATAGATAAGCGTAATTAATAAGGGATCAGAAAATGATACTATTTTCACCCTAACCAGTGTCTAGAAAAGTCGCGCTTTTCGGTAGACGGTTGGTGCGGACTTCGAGACCTTTGCTGAGTAGATGGTCTGGACTGAGTGGGTGCTCCAGCTGCAGTGGATGAACGACTTGCTGGACTCGGATCTCGCTGGGACTGAGGAGCAGGGCGGCTGGGCTCAGGCAGTCTTTTAATAATTTGAGGAGCAGCAGGCAGACTATTGCATAAATCTTGAATTTGAGAGGCAAATGCTGCCTGCATGGTTGCCAGCTGATCGGTCAAGACTTTCTTGGCATCTTCGATCTTATCTCCAAGGGCCAGTGAGGTGGCAGCTTGAAGTGATTCATTATGTTGATTTATCAGAAGATGAGCCTGCCCTATTCGAGAAAAGGAATCTGGAAATGCATCCGCAACAAAAGTCTAAAGTCTGGTGATAGTAGACGTCAGGCTGTTTAAGTCCCTATACACATGCTGGAACTGGTTATCAGTATGCTGCTGATGGCTGCCAAGAATAAGAGTCGCAGTGCGCTCTTCCTGTTTAAGCTTGTTGACATCACTGGCTAGTGCAGAGATTGCATTGGAAAGATGTACTAGCTGTTCAGCAATGTCGGGTGACCCTTCCAGAGGGATAGAAGTTTGGAAGTCGAAGAAGTCCTCTGAAGGTTCTTGAGTCATTGATGGATCCACGACAATTATTTGAGGGTCAGCAGTAGTAGCAAGAACGCTGGGATTATCTTCAACAACTGCAGTAGATGGTAAAGCAGTGTCTTCAACAAGTGGTGCAGTTGTTGAGTCTAGAACAGGAACATCCATATCAGCAGTGGCTTGGGCAACCGCAGCGGCAGACAACTGTGTGTGATCATTAGAATGGGAGGACTCGCTGGGTTCATGGTTGCCAGAGGAGATGGTAACTTGATGAACCACAGTCTGAATTACCGTGTCCACATTTTCGTGATCAACAACCATCGGGTGGGTCGGTTGATCATTGTTAGGACTGGGAGCAGAGGAGACAAGTGGAGCAGTTGGAGAGGAGATTTCTTTAGTAGGAGAAGTTGCCTCCAAGGCAGTTGGCGTTGTCTCCACTCCAGTTGTAGTGGTCTCCAGATCAATCGAAGCGATCTCCACATTAGTAGGAACACTCCAAATCAGTAATGGCTATCTGTAAATCAGTCTGGTCGGGGCTTGCAACATTTGCAGCAGTAGAGCATGAGTGAAGACCTAGTTGATATGCGAAGATCATGAAGAGCTAGCTCGGCCATTTCCAGTTTTGGTCCAAGAGCATTTAGAACTTCTCTATCATGATTCGTTGTGCCTGAATCACCGTTGAAATGCTGAAGACAGGTTTCAACAAGGGCTTGAAGTTCGCCCACATAGTTCATCAGACGAAATATATCCCTCAGCTTCAGGCTCTTCTCAGGGTCCGAGATTTGAAGATAAGCCAAAATTTAGTTCTCATCTTCCCGTGCCTGATCCAGGATAGGAGTGAAATCATTAAATCGAATTTTCACTCGTGCCTTGTGATATCCCTGAAATGATTAATTGCAATCTGGTGCATTAATTAAGTTTATATGATTAATTATGATGGTAATTAATTATGTGTTGGAATTATTATGTGGAAATGCTTAGTCACGTGTTAGAGTGACCCGGGATAGCATTTCAGGGTGCATGTTGGGTATGTTGGGAATTATGGTTGGAAGCATGATTTATTTGCCTTGGTTAGCAATTAATTAGAAATCATATGGATACCTCATGGTTAATTTTGTTGTGTTTTATTTAAGTTTGGGTTGATTTTGAAGGGTTTTAAAATGGGTTTGTGTTGGGTTGTTGTAGTTGAGATTGAGGGTTGGATTTATACTTGTTTTGAAGTATATTTTGGTGGTTTAAGTTGTTATTTATGATGTTGTTTGATTGTGTAAGTGTTGGGATGGATTGGATGAAAATTTTGGTGCAAAAATGGCAGAAATCGCGACTCTGCGCGAGGCGATCGATCTCCTGAAAAGAGGCGACCGATCGCCATGGGACAGTAGACTTTTCGAAGGATAGGCGATCGATCGCCTAAAATGAGGCGACCGATCGCCGAGAGGCAGTAGCCAAATCAAGGGCTAGGCGATCGATCGCCATGTTTGGCGCGATCGATCGCCGCGATGAAAATTTTGAGGCGACCGATCGCCTGAGGGAAGCGATCGATCGCCGCCTGTGGATTTTTGGAAAATGATTTATTTTGTCAATTTTTTGGTATTTGGCTATTATTTGGCTTCTAATATGGGGTTGTGTGATTGTGTAGAACCATCCCAGGTAGCAACGCAACCGAGGAACTGAAGCCAGATCAATTCCACTTTTGGAAAGGTACGTAGAGGACGTACGGGCACCCAACGGTACATGTATCTTATATACTCATTGTTTATGCATTGTGGATGCGAGTATATATGTGGTATTGCATTGTGGATGCAAATACATGTTATGCATGATGTTTATAGATGCATATGATTATTGGTGCACATCCCATGAGTCGTGGTCATCCCTTGATGATTTTAATGCTTGCCGCTATTTTGTTTGGTTCCGCTAAATGTGAAGCGAGGGGTGGGAGCGCCGCATGTCACATTTGAGCGTGGTTATCATATAGGGCGAGGAAAGGGTATTTGCCGCTCAATGAGAGGCGAGGGGTGGGAGTCCCGCATGTCCATTGAAGCGAGGTTATCCTATGCCGCCTATATGTAAATAAGCGAGGGGCATTAAAATACATTGTGATGGACAGACTAGGGATTGGTGATCAGTATTTGGTATTGATGAGCTGGTATATGTCATGACATGTTTAGACCATTAAAATAATCTATTGATTATACTCATGAGTTATGGTACAGGGACAACCAAACGGGAAGCGTTTGAAATGCATGGGGAAAACAGGAAGTGTTTTATTATGATTATGCATTTACGCTTTATCTTCATATTGTGTTGAATATGAATGATTATTATTGCTCATGTTTGGGGGTTCTCCTTGTAGGTACCTTTTTGGCATGATAGAAGGACTTGAACGGGTTGAGGTGGTGAGCCTTGTGGAGAATTCTTTTGAGGCAGAAAGGACAGGATTATTTTGGATAGTATCTACTCTAGGAGTAGTATAAAACTATAGTTGAACACATTCATTGATTGGAATGTAATTAATCCAATTGGTAGTCCTTATTTTTGGCATGTAATGCTTAAGCTCATAAACTCAACACGTTCTTTTACACTCTGATTATTATGATAGCTCTATTATGCCTTGATTCCGCACTTAAGGATTAGGGTCCTTACATTAGTGGTATCATAGCAGTGGTTAGAGAACCCGGGAACGAGTGAAGGGTAGCCTTAGCATGATTGGCTAGGTGCTTACATTTGAAGCATGTTTATGCATGTGGTGCATATTAATGTATATCCTGTTATACTAACGTGCTTATTCTCATTCCTGTTATCTAACGGCATAACATATATATTGCTTTGGAATTGTTGTTAACATTTGTGTTACAGCATGGCTGCTAATGAGGAGGTTGGAGATGTTGGTAGTGTGAACGCAAGCGTTGGACAAGTGAACCCTCTACCTTCATCGGCCGTAGGCATGGAACCCGTAGCTCAGTTATTACTACCGGGTGAGATCAGTTTGACGCAATTTCTGTCTTACCATCCGCCTCGGTTTGAGGGGACAGAGTCCGGAGAAGAGGCTGAAGAGTGGCTGGAAAGACTTGAACAGATCTTTGTATCGGCTCCTTGTGCTGTTACAGCTTGGCTGAGGCTGGCGGAATTTCAGTTAGCTAAGAAACCTCTAATGTGGTGGAGGAGCACGGTGATGGAGCTAAGAGCACTAGGTGCTGTGATTGATTGGACACTCTTCAGGACTAGGTTCCTGAACCGGTACTTCTCCGCAGCGGCGAGACAGACGAAGGAGGATGAATTTACAAGTTTGAAACAGGGGAACATGACAGTGTCAGACTATGCCACACGGTACTCTTCGTTGCTGAGGTATGTTCCCCACATTGCCACCAATGGGCACGCAAAGATGAGGAACTTTATGAAGGGGTTGCGACCGGAGCTCTATGACCGAGTTATCACCAATAACCCAACTTCTTTTGATGATGCTCTCACAAGGGCGGAGCTTGCCGAGCTTGGGGTGGGAGCTTATCCTAGTGCTATGCCACCACCAGTACCGCAACAGAGGCAGACTAATGACATCTTGAGGCCCCTAGGAGAGCCATTTAAACCTCGTGGTGCCTCTTCATCTTCGCGATTTGGTGGAAAGAAGTACTTTGGTCAGAAACAGGATAACAAGAAGAATTGGTCGGCCAATCGAGGGTCTTCACAAGGGAATAGGCCGGGAGAGCCGAGGTGCGACAATTGTGGAGGACCACATTCTTCAAGCAAGTGCCCTGCCTGTTATATCTGTGGCAAGATGGGCCACATCGCTCGGTATTGCCCCACCCGGGGAGGACAGTCAGAGTTTCAGGGCAACAGGCCGAGGTTTGATGATAGGACAGTGCAGCAGAGGCAGCAGTTTGGGCCTCGACCATCGGGAGGTCAGACAGTAGGACCGCCCCAGGGACAGGTGTATGCACTGACTAGAGAGCAGGCCCAGGCAGCCCTAAAGGAGGTGATCGCCGGTACGTGTCATTTATTTACGTACCCTGCTTTTATTTTGATCGATACAGGTGCCTCCCACTCTTTTGTGTCTGTTGGTTTTGTGGAAAGACACCATATGCGCACGTCTTCTTTACCCACGCCTCTCTTGGTCTCGACACCCACTGGAAGAAATGTCGTTGCTGATCAGTTTATGGCAGACTGCCTCATTTATTTTGAGGGCAACGAATTGAGGTCAGACTTGATTGTGTTGGGCATGTCAGACTTCGACTGCATCTTGGGTATTGATATTCTGAACAAATATCAGGCAGTGGTAGATTGCCGGCAGAGGACAGTAAAGTTCAGACCTGAATTGGGCAGTCAGTGGACTTTCTATGGCAACGGTTCTTGTGCAAAGATTCCGTTGATTTCAGCGATCAAGATGACTCAGTTGTTGGAACGTGGACACACGGGCTATCTCATTTATGTCGTGGACACGTCTGGGAAGAATAAAGAACTAAGAGTTGAGGATGTTCCAGTTGTAGCAGAGTTTGCTGATGTATTCCCAGAAGAGATCCCAGGATTTCCACCGGCTAGGGAAGTTGAGTTTGGGATCGAGCTGTTGCCAGGGACATCCGCTATCTCTCGTGCACCTTACAGGATGGCACCGACTGAGTTGAGAGAGTTGAAAGAACAGTTGCAGGATCTCCTTGACAAGGGATATATACGCCCGAGCGTGTCGCCATGGGGCGCACCAGTTCTCTTTGTGAAGAAGAAGGACGGTTCGATGCGGTTGTGTATCGATTACCGGCAACTGAATAAAGCCACAGTAAAGAACAAGTATCCTCTCCCAAGGATAGATGACTTGTTTGATCAGTTGCAAGGTACCAGGGTGTATAGCAAGATTGATTTGAGATCCAGGTATCATCAGATTCGAGTCAGAGAGGAAGATGTGCAGAAGACAGCATTCCGGACCCGATATGGGCATTATGAGTTCCTAGTGATGCCGTTCGGCGTGACGAATGCTCCAGCGGTCTTTATGAGTCTGATGAACAGGGTGTTTCAGCCGTATCTTGATCAGTTCGTCATCGTGTTCATAGACGACATTCTCATCTACTCCCGGAACGAGGAAGAGCATGTGAAACACTTGAAGACAGTGCTTCAGATTCTCAGAGAGCATCAGTTGTATGCTAAGCTCAGTAAGTGTGAATTTTGGCTGAGCAGTGTAGTGTTTCTGGGGCATGTCATATCGAGCAGCAGGATATCTGTAGATCCCAAGAAGATTGAGGCTGTGATGGAGTGGGTTGCCCCCACTTCTGTGCCTGAGATTCGGAGCTTCCTTGGTTTGGCCGGATATTATCGACGTTTCGTCGAGGGCTTTTCGAAGATTGCCAAGCCGTTGACACAGTTGACTCAGAAGGGTGTGCCTTTCTTTTGGTCAGAAGCTTGTGAGGAGAGCTTCCAAGAGTTGAAACACCGGTTGACGACGGCGCCAGTGTTAGTGATCCCTACGGAGAACTCCAGATTTGTTCTGTATACTGACGCATCACTTCAGGGCCTTGGGTGTGTTCTGATGCAAGATAAGCATGTGGTAGCTTATGCATCGAGGCAGTTGAAGCCGCATGGGACCAGATATCCAGTTCATGACTTGGAATTGGCGGCTATCATCTTCGCCCTGAAGATATGGAGGCATTATTTGTATGGTACTTCATTTACCATTTACACGGATCACAAGAGCCTCAAGTTTTGATTCACTCAGGCAGAGCTGAACATGAGGCAGAGGAGGTGGATGGACCTACTCAAGGACTATGATTGCGAGATAGAGTACCATCCGGGGAAAGCTAATTTGACAGCAGACGCTTTGAGCCGGAAAGTGAGGAGTTCTGCTGAGGACGTCATCCATTTGTCGGCTATGATGACCTCCTATTGCCATTTGGGCTATGACTTTGACATTGATGCATCACCTGTGTATGTATCGACTTTGTTAGCTGAGCCAGATATCTATGAGAACATCAGGAGAGCTCAGAGGTCAGACGATGAGGTTCAGAGGTGGATATCTTTAGTACATCTTGGTCAGCCAACGAAATTCAGAGTGGCCGACGACGGGTCTTTGAGATTGGGTGACCGTTGGGTGGTTCCGAGTACGCCGGAGTTGCGCAGAGGGATCTTAGAGCGAGCTCATAGTAGCAGACTGAGCATCCACCCAGGCGGGAAAAAGATGTATAAAGATCTGCGTGGCCAGTTTTGGTGGAAGAGAATGAAGAGTGATGTCTTCGCTTTTGTAAAGAGGTGTTTGATCTGCCAGCAGGTTAAGGCAGAGAGACAGAGACCTGACGGCGAGTTAAGAAGCTTGGAGATACCGAAGTGGAAGTGGGAGCACATTTCCATGGACTTCGTGACTCACCTGCCGAGGAGTGCTTCAGGCTTTGATGCCATTTGGGTGATTGTGGATCGATTGACCAAGGTAGCTCACTTTATCCCCTATAGCATGACTTTCACCTTTTTGAGGATGGCGCAGTTGTATATTAGAGATGTGGTGAGATTGCATGGGATCCCCGTTTCCATAGTGTCAGATCGAGATCCGCGATTCACATCTCATTTCTGGGAAGGTCTTCAGTCAGCCTTGGGAACTGAAGTCAGATTGAGCACTGCTTATCATCCTCAGACGGATGGCCAGACCGAGCGTACTATTCAGATGCTCGAGGACATGTTGAGATCTTGTGTTTTGGAGTTCGATGCCTCTTGGCTGGATTCAGTGCCTTTGGTAGAGTTTTCTTATAACAATAGCTACCAGGCGAGTATTCAGATGGCTCCGTTTGAAGCTCTTTATGGCAGACGGTGTAGATCACCCTTGTGTTGGGATGATTTGGACCGCAGATCGGTCGGAGGACCGGAGTTGATTCGGGAGATGGAAGAAAAGATAAAGACTATAAGGCAGAAAATGAAAGCAGCCCAAGACAGACATGCAGCTTATGCGAACAAACGGCGGAGACCGTTGGAATTTCAGTTGGGAGATAAGGTCTTTTTGAAGATCTCGCCTTTCAGAGGCGTTGTGCGATTTCGGATGCGCGGGAAACTGTCTCCGAGGTATGTTGGACCGTACGAGATTTTGCAGCGCATTGGCACTTTAGCTTACCGACTAGCTCTGCCGCCTTCTTTATCTGGTATACATGAAGTGTTTCATGTGTCTATACTGCGGAAGTATGAGCCGGATCCATCTCATGTGTTACAGCCTTCCGAAGTTCAGTTGGAATCCGATGTGTCTTATGTGGAACGGCCTGTCAGAATTCTGGATCGAGCAGACCGTAGACTTCGGAACAAAGTGATACCTATGATCAAGGTTCAGTGGGATCGCAGGGGTGTCGAGGAGGCTACGTGGGAGACGGAGCGGCATATGGTGCAGCACTACCCGGAACTATTCTCTGGTATGTGTTTATGTTTAGTTTCCTTTGGGGTAAGTGCATGTGATTTCGGGGACGAAATCTTATAGTAGGGGAGTATTGTGATATATCCCTGAAATGATTAATTGCAATCTGGTGCATTAATTAAGTTTATATGATTAATTATGATGGTAATTAATTATGTGTTGGAATTATTATGTGGAAATGCTTAGTCACGTGTTAGAGTGACCCGGGATAGCATTTCGGGGTGCATGTTGGGTATGTTGGGAATTATGGTTGGAAGCATGATGTGAGGGCCCGATCCTAATGTGGTGTTTAATTAACATATAATGATTAATTTGCGTAAACAGCGGAAGATTTATTTCAAATGTCTTGTCAAACGGCCCTAAAAATTTTTCGCTTTTAGGTGATACATATATACTGATACTGAAAATATATAATTCCAGTTTCAAATTTAACATGTTGATCATCACATAATTACCAAGTATAACATCAACCGTTAGTAGCATAATTAAAATACAGATACTCGGGGCATACCCCGGTAAATTTAAAACAGAAGTCAAAATACTCTAACAACTACTGGGACTCAAAACATAAAGCATAACCTGAGCTGGCTCTCAAGGAGCTCCGGTATTCATCGATGCTTAACCTCGAGCATCCGCAGTACGTCTACCTGTACCACCTGCCATGCCCATACAACAAAGACATGACAGCCCCCCGCGAAGGGGGTCAGAACCCAGTACGAGAAATAAATAGAATCACGTCAAGAATGACAAAGTATCATGCAATGCATACCATGTATGAATGCGATGTATGAATGGGTACAAAGAATCGAATCTCAAGATACCAAATCGGAGTCCAAAGGAAGGTATCATCAAATCATCAAAGCTCGAGCAGAGGGTGACAGTATACGTACATTGCGCTAGGAAAACTCATCCTATGTACGTTACTGCATCCAGCCCTCGTGTCTAGGTCGAGTCGCACCTGCACGTGACTACAGTTACTACCTATACTGCCTGTCATCGCCATGCTCGTCGTACCCGACACTC
Source organism: Haberlea rhodopensis (assembly GCA_907163345.1). Lineage (NCBI taxonomy): Eukaryota > Viridiplantae > Streptophyta > Magnoliopsida > Lamiales > Gesneriaceae > Haberlea > Haberlea rhodopensis. Next base: position 56,538 of record CAJQUN010000683.1, read on the forward strand.
AGAGTAAGTCAACTCAGTCAAATCATGGATATCAAAGGAATGATAGATCAATATGATATGCCCATGAATCATTTATGCATCAAATGACATATGCAACTCAATATATCATGCAATCTCATGTGAAAGTATATACAAATCATGTAATTTCACATATCATGTAATCCAAGACATTTATCATGTCATATAGTCACATAAGAATCATATAGTGACAAATAAGTCATATAAATCAAAGAATGACATATAAGGTCATACATTAGCATCATTACACGTCTTTGCCAGACGTCATGATAAAACTCATTTCAACGTACCTCGACCCAAGCTAATCTACCGAGACTTCTCGAGTCAACACCGGAATCTATTAACCTGGTCATAACAGTTCCAAATACAACATAATGTCACATACTAGTCTTAAACTTATCAAAATAAAACTCAAACTTAGACCCAAAACCAATTCTCTAAATTTCAGTCTGCGCAACTGTAGAGATCGACTCATAACTTGTCCGATACCTAATAAACTCATATGGGTCCAATTTATTTTCAAAGCTAACTCAAAAATGAACATTTCATCAGTTCAACTCATCTTCAAATTCGTTCATTTAGCCTAGGTAAAATGGCCAAGAACAATCTGCTAGAAAAACAGGACAATTTACCAAATTTCAGCTTGACCCAATTTTGTATAAAATTCATATTAAATTCATATGATGTCCAAATGACTTGAGGCTAGTGGGGAAATCACGAAAACTCAAAGTACTACAGTTCATATTTGAAGTCCAGAAGCTAGTTCGGTCATCTAGAGGCACATGCAAAGCAAAGTATGCCAGATTTAAAAATACTCATATTCTGTTTTGACAGAGTGAGCGGTTCTAGGGAAAATTGCATATCTTACACATGGAAACTCCAAAACATGTAAGGACAGTTTCTAATGCAATATAACCCAACATAAAACAAAACATATCTTATGAGCTTTAAGCTAAACAATTCATCTTCATGTACATTATGTGAAAAACGTACAGCCTAAAAACTCGTATATCCCCTGCTTCCAGATTGTATAGTTGCTGGTAAAATTATCATACTTCTTTCATATGAGCTCTAAATTGAGTGAGGCCAATTTCAAATGCAAGATAACCTCGAATACTACAATACTTATTAGAGCCTAAAAATTCATATTCGTAGCCATTTATTCCCAAAAATACGAATAACAAAATGCATGAAACTCGCATGCAGTGAATTTCCAGATTTGACACATGTTGGTAGAACAACCATAACTTTTCCATCTTAAATCCAAATTAGCTGATTTCGGTGGACAGTTAAAGCTAACACATAATACTACAACTTGTTATAAGAGCTATATTTTCCAATTCGAAACGTAACTATGCTAAAAACGCGAAATATCAGACGGTTTATGCACTGGTTTTAGCAGACTACAATTGACAGCAACTTCTTCATGAATGAACACCATGGTTCGACCCTCAATCCTACATGCATGTTGATAAAACTCAAGGATGATGATATACCTTCATTTATCTTCAATATTTGAAGCTTGATCATCCACAAAACCAAGCCAAGATCGAAAATCCTACACCAAAACTGCTGCTCCTCGAAAATCTTGCATGTACTTTCACAAAACTTGAAATTTCTTGGTGCATCTTGTTCCTCAAGATGAGTAGCACTCAAATCCATCTTTGCATGTGACATGCACTAACAATTTCAAGAGAAATATGGGGGAAAAAGGTGCTGGAATTTTCGAAACACAAGGTGGGAGATGATGGAGTGTTCTAGTTTAAGAGAGAGAGAGTTAGCTAAAAAAAATTTAAACCCAAAATCTGAAATGGCATGCATGGGGCGTGGGTTTCTATGCCCATTTGGCATTATTTTGAATTCATTTGATGTATTGTGGAATCCATGTGTCAATACATCACTACCTTTGCAAGATTATTGGTCCAAAATCATGTATTAAACATGAGTTTAATTAATTAATGGCATGCGTTTTCCAAATGCCATGTGCTCATGCACTAAAACATGTTCCACTAGTTGGTTGACCCATCGTGGTCCGGAACACCTTAATTCAAAGTCTATACTTTTTATTATCCGGTTCGCTTAATCGTGGTTAATCCGGGTTAATTAGCATCGGGGCCTTACACTTCTTCCCCTCTTAAAAATGATTTCGTCCTCGAAATCTCAAAACTCCGTATAACTCAATAAATTTAATCATATGAGATGTCTCAATCTCATTCATAGATAAATAAGAATCATCATGTATCAATAACAACTGATGTGATCGTGTCAATGATATACCACTGAATCAACTTCTCTAAGATTCCAAGCAACAACATACCTCACTTAACGAATCATATTGATCATCGCAAAGGTAATATCTTCATATTTTTCTGATTCAACTCGAAGTCTAACGATATATTTCTCTTTGGCGTAGCAAATCTGCTCACCTTAAGCCAAATTTCAATCGTTTCCGCATAAAATTTTATCGTTCCTGGCATATTTCTCAAAAATCTTAAGTTATGCCAAAATTCCTTATCAATTTTCTATCATCATATCAGCTATCAGTAATTCTGGCTCTACAAAACCTGAACCGATACTATCCCAAAAGTTGTCTGAAACTTAAATTATAGGAATATTTCCATTGGTGCACAATAATTTTTGTCAATTCTCACTAAATTCATCACTATTAATCGAGACATAACTTCCATAGTCTGGATAATTCTCTCAGTTTGTCCATCAGTTTGAGTATGATAAGCAATACTCATTGCTAACTTAGTATCCATTACATTCTGAAAATAGTTTCGAATTCTGATCTTATCGTCGGATCTCAAACAGATACATCTATTACAGAAACTCACTGTAACTAAACCACATTATCCATATCTTAAACATGTCGTCTTCTCATAGACATATAGACTATCATATGAAATCAATATCTTGTATTGAATAGTCAATCAATTTCGATTCAACTTGTTTCACAATCTATGTTTGTAAATATTTGAGTTATAAAACTCAAAACTAGAAATCCCAAATTCGTTGTGGTATTTACAAATCCTGTAATATCCCACTAGGTCTCGTATTTTTATCTTGACCTGCTGGCATGTCAAACAATTTTGCCACAAAATTCAAAAATTTCTTTCTTTATACCATCTCATCATAAATAGGATCTCGAGAATGATACATCTCATCATTCCCAGAATAACAATATGTTCTCTATAGTGTGCTTTCTGTTGTAATACGTCTTTCAAATCAGTAAAATTCGATGCTATATACTGATTTTTCATTCGCAACACCACTAAATGGCATACTAAATTTACTTGGTTGATAAGACAGAACCAATTTCTTAACTCAATATCTGTATGGGTCTGTCCTTCGAGTCTTTCCGATCGTCAAAATCAGATGTTATCAAACTGCAAAGCAAACATCGATGCTACCATTGCAGCTTGCACTTTTAGGTTAAGTGCATTTGCTACTAGTTTCATTTTCCTTGATTTATATTGACTATCAAAGTCAAATTCTTTAATAAATCTAGTCATCGCTTCTATCTCAAGTTTAACTCTGATTGAATAATAGATATTTTAAACACATAAAGTCAGAGTATATCATGAGTTGTTCGCCATACAGGTAACGTTGCCACATCTTCAAGGCAAAACTAATGGCTACATGCTCAATTTCATGAGCAGGCTATCATGATTCTTTCAGCTTCAACTATCTCAAGCATATGCAATCATCTCCTCATGATGCATCAGCACATATCCCAAATCTTTAACCAACGTATTTGCACAAATACATATCTCCCTGAACCAATTAAACAAAATCAACATTGGGGTTGTAGTCCATTTCAGTTTCAGTTATGAAAACTGCTTTCTCATTCATCTGACCAAACGAATATCAAATTTCTTCTTGGTCAATTGGTTCATAAGTCCGACTATCCTAGAATATCCTTCCGTAAAAGCCTGTAGTATCTGCCAAAATTCATAAAACTTTTCATCTTGAGTACAATGATTGGTCTTGGCCAAATTAGTACTATCTTTAAGTATCTGGTGAGATGGTATCACCTATCCCAAAACAACACTTGATTCAACCAAGATTTACATTTCGATAACTTGGTACACACTTTGTGTTTCACGAAGCGTCTGAAAAATCAATCACAGGTGTTCTGTGTGGTTCCTTCCGGATCTCGTATACACTAGTATACCACTGATGAATATGATTACATTTCCGCCCAAAAGTTACGGAATATTTTCTTCATCAAATTCATAACTCTATCGGTATAGTTGTCAGACCACACGACATTTCCAAAAATTCAAAATGTTTATATCTGGTTGACCAATTGCCTAGAGAACATTTTCTCTTATGACTCAAACTGATGGCAACCAGAGTAAAACCCGTTCTTCTTATACGTCGAAGTTCCTTACAACTGATCAAATACTTATAGAACTTAGGCAATGAGTATTTATTCTTGACAGTACCCCAATTCAACTGTCTTTGGTCGATACACATCTTCATAATATCAAGAACAATGCTGATGTTTCCTCAAGTGACATACTCAAACATATTTACTCATATCAAAGAGATTATGCAATTATTCTTCTGCATCTGTCAAATCTGTTGATGGCAGTTCGTACAATGCTTTTGATATTTAATCTATTCTTTGACATCAACAAAAAGTTAAAATCGAATTCCTTCTTTAGTGGAGATTCCATTATTTCCTCAGGAAAATCTCGGTAAGTTCCTTACCATTAAGATATCAGTCAACCTCGACTCTTTTTTTTTTTAAGCATCAACTGCTTATTATCAAATAACCCTCGTTTTCCAAGTATTGCAATCTTAGCTTGCTATTCGTGGTGATAAACATTTCATTTGTAGCCACAATATAATCAAAAATTCATTATACTCTGAAATCAACTTACAATATCTCAAAATTTATCAGAGTATCCATGCCCTTGATACAATCAAAACCATATTCGACAACATCATTTAATTCAAATCCACAACACTATCAACAAACTGTAATCTGCAGTTCACTATTACAAGTGTGGATAGAATAATTATCACTGCTGATGTATTTTCCCAATCATCATTATTAATGCACATTTGATGCAATATATGAAACCAATGATTTTATCTCAAATCAAACTCGTGTCGTGTGACCAATACACAACATGTATCTGTGATCACTAGCATCTCTATCATTGCCAAAATCGAAATGGTTATATATCCTGGAGACATCTCAATCCCATTGTCAAGGTATACTCTCTGGTCTACAGGTAATTTACTACTGCTGAAACTGAATGGTCGTAAAGAATAACCACCATGATATCTACCTCTAGCCCAGAGTATTTGTTGTTATGGTTGCATCTATTCCCGAGTAAGTAACAGACATGCTCTGACTGGCCACAATCAATATCAGTTCCTTTTATTCTTTCAAATGGATCAGTAGATATTTACATCCACAGTGACCTAAAAAGATTTGGTATTCTACAACCTCATAGTACCTCCAGAACTACTAGAGCTGGATAAATTGGAGTGATACTTCTGAAGCTTTTCTAGGACTACTGGGATTATCCCAATGATAGTCACTTCATTAATCTTTAATCCAGTTCTAACTATATCGGACCACATCGATGTCTTATTCTTCAGTCGGTATCTAATCTCTTCACTAGTGAATAGCTATCGAGATTAAGCAGACATTTCCATTTCTCAAGTCCACGATAAACGTTTATCATTTTCCATGTAATCAACATGACTTTCTCGTAAATATTCTTTCCTGTGTCAACGAGAGGGAAAACTCTTCTTCCATCACTACCATTACTCTAGATACTCTCATCTAGAAGAGTTAATCATGTAGTATTTATTCATAAGTTGGACATATAAACTAGAACTGAATTACGACAGTCCCCCAATCCAAGTCCTCAGTCAAACAATTCTTGTTGTTTCTCACAACAACTATACTCGATCCTTCAATTGAAAAATCGTTAATTCCAATATTCTCAAGTTCTAAATTCTCATCTTGGCGTACACAAGTTTTGACGTAAACTCATACGTATAACCTTGGTCCATCAGACTTAAATTACTGATGTCGATCAACACAAAGCGTTTTAATTAGTTCTAGTGTCATCCCACTAATCACAATGATAAGTCCCAAAGTGATAAACACAATTTCCAATAATAGACACATTATCACTAAGTTATAGTGCAATTAACAGTTTATAGTGTCTATAGGTTCGATAGATAGCTCTTAAAGTGTGTACCGCTGCTACCTGTCCAACCACTAACTGTCCATCATAAAATCAAAATATCATATACAATCTCAAGTCAGAGATGTTCTCATCACTTATTCTACATCATCATCCGGTCAGCAACTATCAGTGCTGACAAATAAAATTCTCAATTCTCTAGATTGTATGCAACTCAGCATTCAAAATCTCTAGATGATATGCGACTCAGCATTCAAATTCTCTACATTATATGCAAATCAGCATATTAAAATACTTAGAGATATAACCTCTAATTATCCCTGCTTAATAATCCATTACATGTATAAATCTCATTATCGAACATGTAAACATAGCAGGCAAGAGCATATAAAATCACATAGTCAGACACATGCACAAACAATCCATTTGTGTCTATTCTCAGTGTCCTAACTCTAGTTCGAGCATATCCCAGATATATGCTCTGATACCATAATGTGAGGGCCCGATCCTAATGTGGTGTTTAATTAACATATAATGATTAATTTGCGTAAACAGCGGAAGATTTATTTCAAATGTCTTGTCAAACGGCCCTAAAAATTTTTCGCTTTTAGGTGATACATATATACTGATACTGAAAATATATAATTCCAGTTTCAAATTTAACATGTTGATCATCACATAATTACCAAGTATAACATCAACCGTTAGTAGCATAATTAAAATACAGATACTCGGGGCATACCCCGGTAAATTTAAAACAGAAGTCAAAATACTCTAACAACTACTGGGACTCAAAACATAAAGCATAACCTGAGCTCGCTCTCAAGGAGCTCCGGTATTCATCGATGCTTAACCTCGAGCATCCGCAGTACGTCTACCTGTACCACCTGCCATGCCCATACAACAAAGACATGAAGCCCCCCGCGAAGGGGGTCAGAACCCAGTACGAGAAATAAATAGAATCACGTCAAGAATGACAAAGTATCATGCAATGCATACCATGTATGAATGCGATGTATGAATGGGTACAAAGAATCGAATCTCAAGATACCAAATCGGAGTCCAAAGGAAGGTATCATCAAATCATCAAAGCTCGAGCAGAGGGTGACAGTATACGTACATTGCGCTAGGAAAACTCATCCTATGTACGTTACTGCATCCAGCCCTCGTGTCTAGGTCGAGTCGCACCTGCACGTGACTACAGTTACTACCTATACTGCCTGTCATCGCCATGCTCGTCGTACCCGACACTCAGAGTAAGTCAACTCAGTCAAATCATGGATATCAAAGGAATGATAGATCAATATGATATGCCCATGAATCATTTATGCATCAAATGACATATGCAACTCAATATATCATGCAATCTCATGTGAAAGTATATACAAATCATGTAATTTCACATATCATGTAATCCAAGACATTTATCATGTCATATAGTCACATAAGAATCATATAGTGACAAATAAGTCATATAAATCAAAGAATGACATATAAGGTCATACATTAGCATCATTACACGTCTTTGCCAGACGTCATGATAAAACTCATTTCAACGTACCTCGACCCAAGCTAATCTACCGAGACTTCTCGAGTCAACACCGGAATCTATTAACCTGGTCATAACAGTTCCAAATACAACATAATGTCACATACTAGTCTTAAACTTATCAAAATAAAACTCAAACTTAGACCCAAAACCAATTCTCTAAATTTCAGTCTGCGCAACTGTAGAGATCGGCTCATAACTTGTCCGATACCTAATAAACTCATATGGGTCCAATTTATTTTCAAAGCTAACTCAAAAATGAACATTTCATCAGTTCAACTCATCTTCAAATTCGTTCATTTAGCCTAGGTAAAATGGCCAAGAACAATCTGCTAGAAAAACAGGACAATTTACCAAATTTCAGCTTGACCCAATTTTGTATAAAATTCATATTAAATTCATATGATGTCCAAATGACTTGAGGCTAGTGGGGAAATCACGAAAACTCAAAGTACTACAGTTCATATTTGAAGTCCAGAAGCTAGTTCGGTCATCTAGAGGCACATGCAAAGCAAAGTATGCCAGATTTAAAAATACTCATATTCTGTTTTGACAGAGTGAGCGGTTCTAGGGAAAATTGCATATCTTACACATGGAAACTCCAAAACATGTAAGGACAGTTTCTAATGCAATATAACCCAACATAAAACAAAACATCTCTTATGAGCTTTAAGCTAAACAATTCATCTTCATGTACATTATGTGAAAAACGTACAGCCTAAAAACTCGTATATCCCCTGCTTCCAGATTGTATAGTTGCTGGTAAAATTATCATAATTCTTTCATATGAGCTCTAAATTGAGTGAGGCCAATTTCAAATGCAAGATAACCTCGAATACTACAATACTTATTAGAGCCTAAAAATTCATATTCGTAGCCATTTATTCCCAAAAATACGAATAACAAAATGCATGAAACTCGCATGCAGTGAATTTCCAGATTTGACACATGTTGGTAGAACGACCATAACTTTTCCATCTTAAATCCAAATTAGCTGATTTCGGTGGACAGTTAAAGCTAACACATAATACTACAACTTGTTATAAGAGCTATATTTTCCAATTCGAAACGTAACTATGCTAAAAACGCGAAATATCAGACGGTTTATGCACTGGTTTTAGCAGACTACAATTGACAGCAACTTCTTCATGAATGAACACCATGGTTCGACCCTCAATCCTACATGCATGTTGATAAAACTCAAGGATGATGATATACCTTCATTTATCTTCAATATTTGAAGCTTGATCATCCACAAAACCAAGCCAAGATCGAAAATCCTACACCAAAACTGCTGCTACTCGAAAATCTTGCATGTACTTTCACAAAACTTGAAATTTCTTGGTGCATCTTGTTCCTCAAGATGAGTAGCACTCAAATCCATCTTTGCATGTGACATGCACTAACAATTTCAAGAGAAATATGGGGGAAAAAGGTGCTGGAATTTTCGAAACACAAGGTGGGAGATGATGGAGTGTTCTAGTTTAAGAGAGAGAGAGTTAGCTAAAAAAAATTTAAACCCAAAATCTGAAATGGCATGCATGGGGCGTGGGTTTCTATGCCCATTTGGCATTATTTTGAATTCATTTGATGTATTGTGGAATCCATGTGTCAATACATCACTACCTTTGCAAGATTATTTGTCCAAAATCATGTATTAAACATGAGTTAAATTAATTAATGGCATGCGTTTTCCAAATGCCATGTGCTCATGCACTAAAACATGTTCCACTAGCTGGTTGACCCATCGTGGTCCGGAACACCTTAATTCAAAGTCTATACTTTTTATTATCCGGTTCGCTTAATCGTGGTTAATCCGGGTTAATTAGCATCGGGGCCTTACACATGATTTATTTGCCTTGGTTAGCAATTAATTAGAAATCATGTGTTTAATTGATATTTTGGTGCATTTGGTTTAATGCTTTGGAAAATATCATGTTGGGGTGTTTTATACACCATGGGTTGTGGATTGGATTTTTAATTAACTCAACTTTTATACCCAAACCCCACCTCATCCACTCTCACTTTACCTTTACCAAACATCACCCAAACCCTTCCCCTTTCTCTCCATTTTCGAGTTCCAGCTTTGGGGTGAAGAGAAACCTTTCAAAAATCTTGATTTGTGGAGTATATTGGGTGATTTGAGGTCCCCAAGAGGTATGGATACCTCATGGTTAATTTTGTTGTGTTTTATTTAAGTTTGGGTTGATTTTGAAGGGTTTTAAAATGGGTTTGTGTTGGGTTGTTGTAGTTGAGATTGAGGGTTGGATTTATACTTGTTTTGAAGTATATTTTGGTGGTTTAAGTTGTTATTTATGATGTTGTTTGATTGTGTAAGTGTTGGGATGGATTGGATGAAAATTTTGGTGCAAAAATGGCAGAAATCGCGACTCTGCGCGAGGCGATCGATCGCCTGAAAAGAGGCGACTGATCGCCATGGGACAGTAGACTTTTCGAAGGATAGGCGATCGATCGCCTAAAATGAGGCGACTGATCTCCGAGAGGCAGTAGCCAAATCAAGAGGCGATCGATCGCCATGTTTGGCGCGATCGATCGCCGCGATGAAAATTTTGAGGCGACCGATCGCCTGAGGGAAGCGATCGATCGCCGCCTGTGGATTTTTGGAAAATGATTTATTTTGTCAATTTTTTGGTAATTGGCTATTATTTGGCTTCTAATATGGGGTTGTGTGATTGTGTAGAACCATCCCAGGTAGCAACGCAACCGAGGAACTGAAGCCAGATCAATTCCACTTTTGGAAAGGTACCTAGAGGACGTACGGGCACCCAACGGTACATGTATCTTATATACTCATTGTTTATGCATTGTGGATGCGAGTATATATATGGTATTGCATTGTGGATGCAAATACATGTTATGCATGATGTTTATAGATGCATATGATTATTGGTGCACATCCCATGAGTCGTGGTCAACCCTTGATGATTTTAATGCTTGCCGCTATTTTGTTTGGTTCCGCTAAATGTGAAGCGAGGGGTGGGAGCGCCGCATGTCACATTTGAGCGTGGTTATCATATAGGGCGAGGAAAGGGTATTTGCCGCTCAATGAGAGGCGAGGGGTGGGAGTCCCGCATGTCCATTGAAGCGAGGTTATCCTATGCCGCCTATATGTAAATAAGCGAGGGGCATTAAAATACATTGTGATGGACAGACTAGGGATTGGTGATCAGTATTTGGTATTGATGAGCTGGTATATGTCATGACATGTTTAGACCATTAAAATAATCTATTGATTATACTCATGAGTTATGGTACAGGGACAACCAAACGGGAAGCGTTTGAAATGCATGGGGAAAATAGGAAGTGTTTTATTATGATTATGCATTTACGCTTTATCTTCATATTGTGTTGAATATGAATGATTATTATTGCTCATGTTTGGGGGTTGTCCTTGTAGGTACCTTTTTGGCATGATAGAAGGACTTGAACGGGTTGAGGTGGTGAGCCTTGTGGAGAATTCTTTTGAGGCAGAAAGGACAGGATTATTTTGGATAGTATCTACTCTAGGAGTAGTATAAAACTATAGTTGAACACATTCATTGATTGGAATGTAATTAATCCAATTGGTAGTCCTTATTTTTGGCATGTAATGCTTAAGCTCATAAACTCAACACGTTCTTTTACACTCTGATTATTATGATAGCTCTATTATGCCTTGATTCCGCACTTAAGGATTAGGGTCCTTACATGCCTTCACCCATCGATCAAAAATGTCTAGCTGTGGCTGCAGCTTGGCTTCAACTGTATCCATGACCATTTGTATCTCGAAGGCAACAGGCGTGGACAGTGGAGCCATTAGAGTTTTGCCTTTACCAGCGGTGGTGGTCTTCGGATGACAGTAAGGACACAAGGACTTGGGTGTCCTAAAACTGATAGAGCCTGGTGCTTGCTGAGAGCTCACCAGTGCAGAAGAATTGTCAGCGGGAGCCACTGAGGTAGCAAGTACCATGGCCAATGAAGCAGTTGGTTCCGCAGGTGGAGGATTTTCAGGGCTGGGTTCTCTACCAGGGATATCTTCTGTCGGACCTGCGGAGGAGATGGTATCAGAAGCAGCAATGACTTTCTGTCGGAGAGCAGGAGGAGCCCCTTTTCAAGTTCTGGGCTTCTTAGGAGGAGGAGGGGGAGGAGATTACTCAGCAGATTCCGATATGGTTTGTTCAGAATCACTAATAACTTGAGTCGATCGGCGATTCGTCAACCCAACCTCTCTGCCACTTCGCTGTCTGTGTAGCTGAAGGTACTTTGCAGTGATTAGTCTCCCTGGATGAAGTTTTGAGAGAGCCCCGGTCTTAATATTTTTGCTGTCAAAAAGGCTGCTTAATGGTAGGGCAAAACCTGATTGACATTTCCAGAACTAACTAGACTAGTGTAATTTGAAATAGTACAACTGACCAGTTTATCTCCAAACCTTTGTATATGGCACTCATAACATCAAATTTTTCTGGAGTGATGATATCAAATGACCCGGCTTTACACAGTAGCCCCTTGGAAATGATATCCGCCAGTTGTCGAAAATGACTCTTCATCAACACTTTCCTGAACGGAGGACTTTGAAGGCGATTTGTAGAGTCAGAAAATATGATGCGCATCTCTTCCCTTAGCTCCACTGGAATAGTGTAGAAATCAGTAATTCCTGTGCAGGGAAGACACAAGTGGGTGGCAAAATCAATTTGGGTGATTGTAACCAACTGTTCGGAGACGGATGCCACCACGGTGTCATCAACAACTTTTGCAGTGGCAAAGAACTCATGTAATGCTTCCTTGTAGAACGATGGAGCCTGGCTTAGGATTACTAAGAGACCGGAGGTACCCAACTTGTGAAACAATTCCTTTGTCTCTTTATCAGATGATGTGGAGATTGAATGAAAGTCCACATGAACAACATTAGTGATGAAGCTTGGTTGGGTATTCTTCGACATTTCTGAAAAATAAGCGGAGAAGGCAGCAACGATCCTGATGAATAAGATTTTTTGGAAGGAAAGTTAAAAGCAGTGATTTGTTGAAGAAGATAAAAGGTAATAACCAAAGTAATGGCGGTTAAAGATGGAAGTATATGTAACGTCGTACTGTAGATGAGCGGACACATGGATACTTGGCGATCATCGAACGATTTAAAGATTAAAAAAAATAATTTAAAAGGACAGGATTTGGGCGGGATTCAAAAAATTTATTTTTATAACAAAAAGATGAATTTAAATTCCGACGTTCCAGTAGGTTAATTAGTAACGAAGGTTATTTTAGTCAAAGCATACTTGGCAAAGTCTGCTGGTATGTAGGGTCCGACTGGTAGGGAACATCTACTGGTATGTAGAGTCCTACTGGTACATATACACCTACTGCAGCAGACCGTTGTATTACCAGCTGAGCCTGAATAACAAATATAAGATGTAACTGAAATTCCCCCTTAGTTCATGCGAATAAACTAAGTAATTCCCCCTGAATTTATCATCCTTAAATAACAATAATCAAGAATTGATTTCAATTAAACCAAGAATATTTCTAAAGTAAGAAAACTTAGCGTCCGGTAGGGTTTTGTGAAAATGTCTGTTGCTTGTTGTTCGGTAGAAATGTACTCCAGCCGAATTTCTTTCTTCATAACATGATCTCTAATAAAATGATGACGGATGTCAATATGTTTGGTACGCGTATGAATAACCGGATTATAAGTAATTGCTATGGTAGATGTATTGTCACAAAATATGGGTGCTTCAGTGGATTCAATTCCGTAGTCTCTCAGTTGTTGTTGAATCCAGAGCAGTTGTGCACAGCAGCTTCCAGCAGCAAGGTGTTCTGCTTCTGCAGTAGAAGTTGCTATGGATGTCTGCTTCTTGCATGTAAGGACCCCAAGCCCTTAACCCTTGATTAGTGTACTAACCACTATGTGTGGCACATGCTTTCAATAAAAATCAATCGGGAAACTCAAATGATACTTTACCATTGAATGGCAACTACAAAATTTCTTTAATACTCAATGTTATAAGATCATCATCCTAACAACATATAGACTCATCGAGTTCGCCCATTACCATCCCCTTTTTGCCACTTTTTACATTGTGGACTTTTATTAAAATTTGGGCAGAGTCTCCCCATAAATTGAGCTATCCCAAAACAAAAGCACGTCACATAATATAATTCCCGGCCAGGGAATACACAATACTCATCAGAATACAGAACACAAAGTAAATTCCCAGCTAGGGAAGACACCACACATAAGACGACAAAAGTGGGTTTCACCACCCACATAATACACTAACGACTCTCATATCATTAGCAATTCTACCACAATTGCATGCAACATATAATGAAAGAGAGAAAGGCTCATGCCTTTATATACAACCCATAAACAAGAATATCCGTGCTCACATGCGAGCATCATAAATGTGTATATAAACCTCGGGTGTATATAAGTACTCTATACGATACCGTGCTCCATCAAGCCCTGGTACCACGATCCTGTGAGTACATCCAATCAACAGCTCGAGCTCAGCTCCACAGTCATCGATGCACTGCCCCAACAGAGACAGCCCCCAACGGGGTGAGCATACCAATACACAAAATCTCATAATCACAATAATGAAATTCATAATTTACAACACAAGTAAATATTAATGAATTTTAAATGATACTCCCTGGATGGCAACGTCCTCATCCGGGATTCCGTGTACTGTCCCTGTTCTCACAATCATCAAACTCATCAAATCTCAAAAATCAGTAAATCAACACATTGATTTAACTCATAGCATGCCTGGTTCTCAAGTATCAATAATTAATGATTCCAAATTCATTATACATACAAATATAGATATCTCGATATCTAATACTGATTTTCAACTTTGCTACCAATCACAGATAGCTCAAATGCCTAGCATTTATTTTACCAATTTTCCATTTCACTTAGACATCTCACATGTCTTACAATGAATACATGATTCCACGATCATTCTCAGGCATCTCAAATGCCCTACAATAGTCATATAAACCCAGTACCCCATATCTATTATAAGGTCATACTACTCTAGTATTACGCACACTTGTGGCAGCGATATCGAGACTAGGTCGTTCCATAGTCATATCGACACATATATATATAACCATACCCACAACCATCTAATGCAATTAAAACACATTATGCATTTCACAAATGCTCTACTATATAGTAATGCTCGTACGTCACACGTACCTTAAATCTCCGAAGTCCGAGCCAAACCTTGCTCGAGTCCCATGCCCCGAGGAACGATGTGCTAACACGATAAATAATTCACAATTAATTACGAACATGCAACCCATGCTCAAGCACACCCATATCCCTTATATAGAAAATTATTGTCAACACACGACAATTAACCATTTCAAGGACCCGGGGTAGAGTACATGCAGGGAGGGAAAATCGAATGAGACATCAACGAAAATTGCTCAAGAGCTCCCCATAAATTTTCGAACCCTCACTCCACAATTCGAACCCAATTAAACACAATAATTCATCTAAAACATGAATTAATCAATCAACAACATGAATAATCGCCCCACATGCAAAAACCCCAAAAATTCGAACTCAAAGCCCTAAATTCAAACACAATTAAACATCCTAATACATCTAAAACATGTAATAAACGACCCATAACAAGAATCGCCACACCCCTGCCAAAAACCCCAATTTCGAACCCACTTCACGCACACATCCAAAAATTCGAACCAATCCTCACACCAACAGCAAGAATTCGAACTAATTGAACACAAAATGGCAGGGAAAAACACGATAAGCATGAAAAAGAGGTAAAGGAGGTTACCCAATCGAAAATCGGAAGGAAAAATCGACCGAAATCGAAGAACCCTAGCTTTTGGGGATCGACGCATTCTGCCAAAATCCGAACGAGAAACGCGACCAAACTTCGAATTGATGGTGTAGAAAGGAGCGCCAGGACGAGACGAAGCCACCGGTAGGTCGGACGCGCCGAACGGCGGCCGGACGGCGGCGGGCGCACCGCTTTTGCGCGCGGTGGTTGGGGCAGACGGGAATGGGCGGACGCGGGGAGAGAGAAAAGGTAAGGGGCTGAAATGAAAATTTAATTAAAATCTCGGGTTCAACTGGTATTTATAGCAAAAATACCCCGAAATACTAATAGCCCCACAAATACATCATGATTCATTAAAAATCATCTGTTTTAAAAAATTCTCTCTCTAACTCAAAAACCCCCTACCGGTGCCCACACAAGCACCCGAGATTCCGAGACACTTCAACAACCCAACTCTTAGGTTTTTCACCGTAATGAGAATACAATCTCAACATCGGAATCCAACGATCCCAACTACTCAAATAGATGAGCCCAGAAGGCCCAACACCGCGATGAGCCCAGAAGGCCCAACACCGCGATTAAACTCCAAATCGCCACGTAAAACAACTTTAGGGGTTATTAACACTCCGGGATTAACATCTATAATCTCTGGTCATCACAATATCCCCCACTAAAAGAATTTCGTCCTCGAAATTAGCACCGGTGTATCACGTAACACCCGGGCTACACAACAACATGAAGCCATAACCTCGATTCCTGACCATATCAGAATCGTCTTAAAAACCGCGAGGATACTTATCTCACATCAAACTCTGAAACAGAGGGACATACCAAAACCAACACCAACTTATCACCCAAGAGGCAAAACGTACCTCGATGCGGTTCATCCCAAAAGTCAGCCCCTCATGACTGCAAAACAACCAATACTTACGACTGTAAATCAGAAAGTCATCCTCAGTTCTAATACAACTAGTAAGAACGCATCCTGAATGACACCTCAACCGTGAGAATGTTGACCTCGTGTCAAACTCTGGAGTGGAATAGACTTCCAAATCCATCATAACGTCAAAGAGCGTCAGCACAACTCAACGCTAACAGTCCAAAAGCAGTAAGTCAACTGAAACTGCAAGGATTCGAATTGCTCCCGATTCTATCGTAGATATCATCCAATGATATCTCTATCATGACTCACGATGTCTAACATACATTGTTACGAGGGAAACATTAGTATACCACGGTGTACACACACCAAACCTGGTTTCCACTTCAAAACCTTTTCCATCGAAGGAGCAGTCGCATCATTGCAACTCAATTTGGGCAACTCACGGCCACAGATTCACACAGAAGACATCTCACAAGATATCCACCTCCGGATATTCCAAGGATGACATCCTGATCATACATAAACCATCGAGACTCCACAGAGTTCAAATTCTGAAAGGACATGCAATAAACCCATTGCATCCTCAACGCTTGTGTCGGCAGCGACACCCAACCAATCTGAATTCCTGCCATCCCTTGGCAATCCTAGGATTTAACAATCCAAACTTGGGAAGGCTATCGCATAACTCGAAGGAAAACACCAACAAGGAAACACCTCAACCCACACCAGATAATCCCTCCTCAAAGGGAGTCAAAAGGGAGTCAACTAACTCCACGATTGTTTCTCATAATTACAGTGCCATGGAGATTCCCAATCTCAAGGAGTTCCATATCTCTCATCAGAGATTTAGCCATCCAAAATAGCATAACTCTATGCTTGTCAAAAGGAAATCGATAACTGGTATCCGTACACTCACCGGTATACCTGCCTAAGGACTGACATCACATGCATACTCAATGCACTTGGCTCGGGTATCTACAACATACCCCTAAGCCCCAAACACAACTGTCAATTCTGAGTTATTCCCATCCAGAGGAGGATGATAATTGACGATCAACAACACGGCGTGATTTCCAAAATCAACACCCCACGTACCAATTTAAAATCTTTCAAAGATTCCCAAATAGATATTATACTACCTCCTTCCCCACAAGGAAAGTGCTATCGAACTCGAGATCCACTACTCTCGAACCACCGTTCGGAAAAACTGGATACAATAACACCCATTGCATCCCAAGTACACGGATTCTCCAGATCGAGTCAATGACGACTTGATGACTCTCTTGTTGGTACTTCAACATTATGAGCTATCCCAGACAAGTCTCACCAAGATTTAACATCAACGTATACACGTTTCAGTGAGGCATGCACAACCTCAACCTCAATTGACGTGGTGACTACTAGAGTCCACCACTATCCACATCGTATCACTTTACGATTTGCCAAACTTGGTTCCAACGAGCAGTATCATGGCCCCAACAAGCACACTATATCATCACTACGATATCTGGCTAGCAAAGTGCTGTCTCCATAGGTTCATAACAAGTCCACCAACAAACCATATGTTCCATCTCGGTATGCCATACCGTACAAACCGTTAGAGTAATGGGTCATCGCCCAACATATCTCTAAAATACCAAGCACAATGGACAACCCGGTGTCCTTGCTCACTTATGATACAATCATAATCCGTTAAGACTTATCCCACACCCTCAGGGTGGGTGTAACCATGTCTACTCTATATCACAACACAAGCGAGTAGTTTCCTCAATGACTACTCTTACCACCAATCACTTGGCCCTAGCCAAACCAACGAGCATACCCAAGGGTATCATTGCTCGACAAATATGTACCTCTATAACATGATGTGGTACATTTACCGGTACAATACATCCAATATTCCACAGAGCAAACCTGCTTGGCAAAAAGGTCTCGTCAACTAGTGACCCCAGACTCTACCATGTGCTCACCATCGGCACTCAAACCATACAACTAAATACATAACATAAATGTATTAGCCATCAAAACGACGCTACACGTCTACATAGAACATCCACTATGTCATTGTCATCCCGTGACGGTACCTGTCAACATATGACTTTGAAATAATATAATAATATTGTCGACTCGTGACAGTATATGTTGATACACGACGTCTATAATCTCATCGTCAAACACGTGACAACATAAGTAAATCAACACATGATATCCACAATAGTGCTAAATAAACAGTAATATGCCATACCTCATTGCTAACAATATAGCGGCATACCTGTCTCCGTCATCCAACAGTGGTACGCAATCAGCACCCATCGCTCGTAGGTGGCGTAATCCAGCGTCATGTGCATAGCGGCATAACCCGTCGCTATAGAATCAGGGGCATAATCCCTCGTCATAGAGTCAGCGGCATAAAACTTCGCTATAGACATCTGGCGGCATGAACCATCGCCCTAGATGTAGCGGAATGTACCATCGCTATGAACACCCGGCGGCATAAGTCATCGCCAATCGATATAGCGGAATGAGACATCGCTATCAATACCCGGCGGCATAAACCATCGCCAATAGAATAGCGGAATGAGACATCGCTATCAATATATCCGGCGGCAAGAACCATCGCCAATCAATATAGCGGAATGAGACATCGCTATCAATATATCCGGCGGCAAGAACCATCGCCAATCAATATAGCGGAATGAGACATCGCTATCATATCGATAATGTGGTTGTTTCGGTCCTGTTATAGCAGCGGAATTTTAGGACCCCTCGCTTCGACATATAGCGACATCATATGATATCCCTCGCTTCGACAATGACAGCGGCATGTTACCTCGCTTAGACATGACAGCGGCAAATATCATATTACCATCGCTTCATATGACAGCGGCAAGTACCTCCCTCGCTCGAATATAACAACTACCGGAACTTCCACTAGCTCCATGTACCTGCATCCAGGTTAATACCACAGTTCACAATATAACGATCGATATCGCGTTCCAGTTATAACCACAATATCCCACAATAATCACAATATTCCACTTTAATCACAATATTCCACATTAATCACTAGAATTGTGACTGTTCCGGTCCCAATACAACAGCGGAATTTTAGGACCCCTCGCTTCGACAATGACAGCGGCATGTTACCTCGCTCAGTCATGACAGCGGCAAGTACCTCCCTCGCTCGGAGATAAAGGCTACCGGAACATTCATCAATTCTACCACAATAATCAAGCACAACAGTTGATTACATTATCACAATATATATCACTATCATTTCACATATACCATCACAGGTAAGGGTTCACTACCCACGATATACATAATCAAAGGTGTAACACGTTTTACCGTCCGAAGCCCGTACGTCTCACCTTTCCTGATTTTCCTACAAAATCAGATCCCTTAACACATAATACATGAAGGGCCAGACATCACCATTAATGCCATCCCATCTCATGCTACACGATTCCTGCAATCACAATGATTAGCAACACAACTTTTCATATCATAAAAGCACATACAACTAGTTGTGTCATACATCATTAATGCCATCATGCATAAATATGTGCCATCAATAGGTTCCTAGGCCCTTAACAGCCCCAAAGAACTAACCACTGCTCTGATACCACTAATGTAAGGACCCCAAGCCCTTAACCCTTGATTAGTGTACTAACCACTATGTGTGGCACATGCTTTCAATAAAAATCAATCGGGAAACTCAAATGATACTTTACCATTGAATGGCAACTACAAAATTTCTTTAATACTCAATGTTATAAGATCATCATCCTAACAACATATAGACTCATCGAGTTCGCCCATTACCATCCTCTTTTTGCCACTTTTTACATTGTGGACTTTTATTAAAATTTGGGCAGAGTCTCCCCATAAATTGAGCTATCCCAAAACAAAAGCACGTCACATAATATAATTCCCGGCCAGGGAATACACAATACTCATCAGAATATAGAACACAAAGTAAATTCCCAGCCAGGGAAGACACCACACATAAGACGACAAAAGTGGGTTTCACCACCCACATAATACACTAACGACTCTCATATCATTAGCAATTCTACCACAATTGCATGCAACATATAATGAAAGAGAGAAAGGCTCATGCCTTTATATACAACCCATAAACAAGAATATCCATGCTCACATGCGAGCATCATAAATGTGTATATAAACCTCGGGTGTATATAAGTACTCTATACGATACCGTGCTCCATCAAGCCCTGGTACCACGATCCTGTGAGTACATCCAATCAACAGCTCGAGCTCAGCTCCACAGCCATCGATGCACCTGTTCACCTGCCCCAACAGAGACAGCCCCCAACGGGGTGAGCATACCAATACACAAAATCTCATAATCACAATAATGAAATTCATAATTTACAACACAAGTAAATATTAATGAATTTTAAATGATACTCCCTGGATGGCAACGTCCTCATCCGGGATTCCGTGTACTGTCCCTGTTCTCACAATCATCAAACTCATCAAATCTCAAAAATCATTAAATCAACACATTGATTTAACTCATAGCATGCCTGGTTCTCAAGTATCAATAATTAATGATTCCAAATTCATTATACATACAAATATAGATATCTCGATATCTAATACTGATTTTCAACTTTGCTACCAATCACAGATAGCTCAAATGCCTAGCATTTATTTACCAATTTTCCATTTCACTTAGACATCTCACATGTCTTACAATGAATACATGATCCCACGATCATTCTCAGGCATCTCAAATGCCCTACAATAGTCATATAAACCCAGTACCCCATATCTATTATAAGGTCATACTACTCTAGTATTACGCACACTTGTGGCAGCGATATCAAGACTAGGTCGTTCCATAGTCATATCGACACATATATATATAACCATACCCACAACCATCTAATGCAATTAAAACACATTATGCATTTCACAAATGCTCTACTATATAGTAATGCTCGTACGTCACACGTACCTTAAATCTCCGAAGTCCGAGCCAAACCTTGCTCGAGTCCCATGCCCCGAGGAACGATGTGCTAACACGATAAATAATTCACAATTAATTACGAACATGCAACCCATGCTCAAGCACACCCATATCCCTTATATAGAAAATTATTGTCAACACACGACAATTAACCATTTCAAGGACTCGGGGTAGAGTACATGCAGGGAGGGAAAATCGAATGAGACATCAACGAAAATTGCTCAAGAGCTCCCCATAAATTTTCGAACCCTCACTCCACAATTCGAACCCAATTAAACACAATAATTCATCTAAAACATGAATTAATCAATCAACAACATGAATAATCGCCCCACATGCCAAAACCCCCAAAATTCGAACTCAAAGCCCTAAATTCGAACACAATTAAACATCCTAATACATCTAAAACATGTAATAAACGACCCATAACAAGAATCGCCACACCCCTGCCAAAAACCCCAATTTCGAACCCACTTCACGCACACATCCAAAAATTCGAACCAATCCTCACACCAACAGCAAGAATTCAAACTAATTGAACACAAAATGGCAGGGAAAAACACGATAAGCATGAAAAAGAGGTAAAGGAGGTTACCCAATCGAAAATCGGAAGGAAAAATCGACCGAAATCGAAGAACCCTAGCTTTTGGGGATCGACGAATTCTGTCAAAATCCGAACGAGAAACGCGACCAAACTTCGAATTGATGGTGTAGAAAGAGCGCCTGGACGAGACGAAGCCATCGGTAGGTCGGACGCGCCGAACGGCGGCCGGACGGCGGCGGGCGCAACGCTTTTGCGCGCGGTGGCTGGGGCAGACGGGAATGGGCGGACGCGGGGAGAGAGAAAAGGTAAGGGGCTTGAATGAAAATTTAATTAAAATCTCGGGTTCAACTGGTATTTATAGCAAAAATACCCTGAAATACTAATAGCCCCACAAATACATCATGATTAATTAAAAATCATCTGTTTTCAAAAATTCTCTCTCTAACTCAAAAACCCCCTACCGGTGCCACACAAGCACCCGAGATTCCGAGACACTTCAACAACCCAACTCTTAGGTTTTTCACCGTAATGAGAATACAATCTCAACCTCGGAATCCAACGATCCCAACTACTCAAATAGATGAGCCCAGAAGGCCCAACACCGCGATCAGCCCAGAAGGCCCAACACCGCGATTAAACTCCAAATCGCCACGTAAAACAACTTTAGGGGTTATTAACACTCCGGGATTAACATCTATAATCTCTGGTCATCACATTGCATCCCCATGAAATTAGTCTATCTCCAAGAAATTGACAGTATCCACTGGTACTCTTTCTGTCCATTTTGCAACCAGCATAGTCTGCATCCGAATATCCAATCAGATTAAAAGTTGAGTCTCTTGGATACCATAAACCGACATTCTCAGTTCCTTTCAGATATTTGAGAATTCTCTTGACAGCAGTGAAGTGCGACTGCTTGGGATTTGCTTGAAACCGGGCGCACATACAAACTGCGAACATAATATCTGGTCGGCTGGCTGTCAAATACAACAATGATCCAATAATGCCTCGATACATTGTGACTTCGACTGGTATTCCTGAATTGTCTAAGTCGAGTTTGGCAGATGAGCTCATTGGTGTAGCAGCAGCTGAGCTGGTACTCATCCCATATTTCTTCAGCAGCTCTTTAGTATATTTGGACTGATTTATCAGGATTCCTTCACTGGATTGCTTGACTTGCAATCCTAGGAAAAATGATAGTTCTCCCATCATGCTCATCTCAAATTGATCCTGCATAATTTTAGAAAATCTTTCGCACAATTTTGAGTTAGTACTGCCGAAAATAATATCATCAACATATATTTGAACAAGCAGAGAATGATCACCCTTTGTGAATTTGAAAAGGGTCTTGTCCACCGTGCCAATGATAAAGTTATGCTCAGTTAAATATTTTGATAGAGTTTCATACCAAGCACGGGGAGCTTGCTTCAGACCATACAAAGCTTTATTAAGACGAAATACATAAGAAGGCTGCTGATGGCTTTCAAATCCAGGAGGTTGTTCGACGTAAACTTCTTCATGGAGTTTGCCGTTAAGAAACGCACTCTTAACATCCATCTGATAGACTTTGAAGTCTTTAAAAGTAGCAAATGCAAGAAATATACGAATTGCTTCTAGTCGAGCTACAGGGGCAAAGGTTTCATCAAAATCAATGCCTTCTTCCTGTCTGTAGCCCTGTGCGACTAATCTCGCTTTTTTTCTAATTACTATTCCATTTTCGTCTAATTTATTCCTAAATACCCATTTGGTGCCTATTATAGTGTGATGATGTGGTCGTGGTACTAAATATCATACTTGTTTCGCTCAAACTGATTAAGTTCTTCTTGCATAGCGTCTACCCAGCTTGGGTCTAACATAGCATCATCAATTTTCTTAGGTTCTAGGTGAGATATGAATGCAGCATGAACGAATTCATTAATTAATTGTCCTCTGGTGCGTAGAGGAGCAACAAGGTTACCTATGACCTGCTCGGGAGGATGATCCTTCATCCACCGGAGCGGAGGTCCAAGAGGATTGAGCCCTTCATTTGACTGGATATGAGTGGGCAGTTCAGAAGTGTTGATTGATGCATCTTTTTCATTTGCTCCTTCTACTGCATCAGGAGTATGCGCAACAGTGTCATTGTCGGCTGGTTGCAGTGCTTGTTGACCAGTAGATTCCTCTGTTTGAGCCTCAGGAACTTCTGGTTCTAAGGAGCAGTCAGTCCTGCTTCTGTAATTGATCTCATCATCAACATTTTCATCAATGTAAGTGCTTTCCAGTCGATTGCTCAAGTTGTTGATTTGCATATCAGATACCTTACAGTCAGTAGGTTCATCAAATTTTACATGCACTGATTCTTCTACAGTAAGAGTTCTATTATTGAATACTCTGAAGGCTTTACTAACTGTAGAATACCCAAGAAATATTCCAGCATCATATTTGGCATCAAAAGCGGTGAGATGAGTCTTTCCATTGTTGTGAATAAAACATTCGCAACCAAACACATGGAAATAAGAAATATTTGGCTTACTGCCATTCCAGATCTCATAAGGGGTTTTATTTGCTCGCTTATTAATCATTGATCTGTTCTGCGTATAACAAGCTGTGTTGACGGTTTCTGCCCAAAATCTCTGCGATATTTCTGATTCCGCAAGCATAGTTCGCGCAACTTCTTTCAAAGTTCGGTTCCTACGCTCAGCAACTCCGTTTTGTTGAGGAGTTCTTGAAGCAGAGTATTCGTGTTTAATACCAAGGTCAACTAGATATGATTCGAGTGACCGATTGGTAAACTCAGTACCCTTATCACTGCGAATTCTATCTATCCCACACGATTTCTCATTTTGGAGTCTTTTCAGTAGTTTGACCAACTTTGGAGTAGCCTGATCTTTGTCACTTAAGAACAGGACCCATGTAAAAAGAGTGTAATCGTCTACTAACACTAGAGTATACTTCATTCCCCCTAGACTTGTTACTGGTATAGGACCAAATAGATCCATATGCAGTAACTCTAGGCAACGAGAAGAAGATTTACTCCCTTTGTTCTTAAAGGAGGATCTGATTTGCTTACCAAGTTGGCATGCTGCACAGATCTTATCTTTTGAGAACTCAATTTGTGGCAGTCCAATGACTAGATCAAGTTTACGCAGACTGGCAATAGTTTTAAAATTTAAGTGACTCAATCGTTTGTGCCAAAGCCAATTTTTGGAAGAATTCAGGGCAGCAAGGCAAGTAGAGGAATTAGGCTGATTAAGATTCCAATCAATTTTATATGTGTTATCATGCCTTCTTCCTACAAGTAATATACTGCCATCAGTAGATTTGATTATGCATGAGTGCTGGTTGAACTCTACAGAATGACCATTGTCACAGAGTTGACTTATGCTAATTAAGTTATAGCATGGATTTTCAAATAACAGAATATCTTTAATAATAATGTTACCGTAGATAATCTTACCCTTACCCACGGTTCTACCTTTCGCGTTGTCTCCAAAAGTTATTCTGGGTCCGGTGGAGTCCACCAGTTCAGACAATAAGCTCGCATTTCCTGTCATATGTCTAGAGCATCCGCTGTCCAGAAACCATTCTGAGCTCCGAACTTGATGCATTTTAGTTTCCTACAATTAAAGTGATAAAATGATTGGTACCCAATCCTACTTGGGTCCGGGCAGGATTAGTCTTTTCGGAACCCACACTTGTATGACCCTGAGTGGCTTAGGTCGGTGTGTGTTCTGAATGTGTGTGCATTCATAAATGATGGTGATGGTCTTGACTGTGTAGTGTGATACTGAGTGTATGCATGTGCTCTTGGTTTGTAGTTCCTGTTGTTTGGCATATACCTCTTCTGGATAGGCATACAGTTGTAGTACCAGTTGGGTTTAACCTCTCTAGCTGCCCCGGTTTAGCTTTCTTGATTGGTTCAACATAACCAATACCTCGGTGTGATGCCTGTTCCTTAATGAGTGTTGCTTTAACAGGTTTTTTAACCAGTTCAATGGGATCATATACTGTGCTAGATCTTACAAAGTTCATTGATTGAACATTGCTTTTCTTTAGACACAGCGGAGGTTCGTTACCAGATGAATTGCTGTCATTGCTATTATAGCCTATACCAGTTCGATCACTAGCAAGTCTTATAGAATCAAGCATTTCATCTTTTCTGGTAGTTGACGCATTCCAGGTGCTGACCAGTTTGCTGAGTTTCTGGTAAGCACACTTGGCTTCATCTCTTTCTTTCACTAGAAGACTAGATGTTTCCCTTAAGCATTTTAACTCATTTGATTGTTCACAATCAAGTTTGTTGTTATGCGTTTCCGTTGGGATTAAGTGCTCAGTCTTATAGCTTTCAAAGGATTCATATAACGTCTGATACTCATTGATCACGTCCTGCAATGCATTGGTAAGTTCACTATGTGTAAATTCAGATAGGTTAGACTCGTGTACCTCAATTTCATCATTTGCCATTAAGCAGTGAACTTCCTCGTCTTCACTCTCGTTGGACGAGCTGGTTGACTCCTCTGATTCTGATTCAGAATCAGCCCATTTGCTCTTACTTTCTTTTGCCATCAAAACCTTTTGATCTCTGTCCCTTCAGGATGATCTTCTAGTTTCCTTGGATTTTCTGTGATCCTTGGATCCTCTTTTGTGATCATCCTTTTTGGGTTTGGGACAGTCGGCGATGAAATGCCCTGGTTTGAGACAGTTGAAACATAATGCTCTTCTTCTTCTGATCTTCCTTTGAAGCTCTGCCTTCGTGGATATGATTTCTGATTCTTCTTCATGAATTTCCCGAATTTCTTTACGAACATTGCCATAGCATCATTAAATATTTTTCTGGAGTCATCTCTGTAGCAGTAGATATGGCTTCTGATGCAGTGAGAGCTTTGGTAGGCTGACTGGTACTAGGTTCATCTTCAACCCGAATACCTAATTCGAATTCATAGGCTTTTAAATCAGCAAACAGATCATGCAGATCTATCTTGTTGATGTCCTTTGATTCTCTCATAGCAATGGTCTTGACATCCCATTCTCTTGGGAGACCTCTCATCACCTTGAGGGTGACTTCTCTGTTGGGTAGCTCCTTACCCAGACTGCTGAGTTCATTAATTATTCCGGTCACTCTTTCATCATACTCGTTGAGAGTTTCTCCATTCATCATCTTGATATGCTCAAACTTCTGTAATGCCACAGTAAGCCTGTTTTCTTTGGTTTGATCATTTCCTTCACAGAGTTGGGCAATCTTCTCCCAGATTTCTTTAGCTGTGGAACACATTTTTATTTTGTTGAACATATTTTTGTCCAAAGTTTTGAACAAAATGTCCTTAGCAACGTTATCCAGATTGGCTTTCTTCTTTTCTTCATTTGACCATTGAGATCTGTCCTTTTCTACAATTTGTGGATCACCACTCGTGATAGAAGCAGCAGTATTGATTTTCATGATCTTCATAGGTCCTTCAGTGATTACATACCACATATCATCATCTTGAGCACTTAAATGTGCTTGCATACGGATTCTCCAATCATCATATTCGTCTTTCTTGAAAATTGGAATCTTGCTAAATGAGGCCATCAGTTTTTGGTAATTGGTAATTTCTCAAGATTGAGAAGAACTAAGCTCTGATACCACTTGTTAGGATCGGGGTAGTGTTTAGAGGGGGGGGGGGGTTTAAATAAACACTAGACTCAATTTAGATTTATCTCGGGTTAACTGTAAACTGTTAAGTATTAAAGTTGCTTCTCAATATCAGGCAAGTCAGCAGACACTGATTATAGTGCGGAAGACGTCTGTTGGACTTGTGAGAAATAAAACTAAGTAGTAAATAAGCGATAAACAAATGACACAGGTATTGTTTCTGAAAGTTCGAAGCACAACGCTTCTACATCTCCCCTTCTTCCTTTGCAGGAAGGATTCACTAGAAGACTTGGTTTACACTTTATAGTATACAACCTTCTTAGGCACTCACACAACTGGCCTAAACTCCTAGCAATCACAACTTCTTAAATTCGATTACAAAATATTCTATAACACTCTTTACAAAATAAACTTTTCAGCTTCGAGTGTTCTTGAGCAGCAGACTTCAATAGGAATTAATCTGTCACAGATTCAGTTTCACAGCTTGTCTGCTCTTTGCTGAACTTTTGGAATATCAGTAAATTGATTTTCTTGTTTGCTTTGAGGTGTTTCTGTTTGTTGAAAATCATTCAGCTAACCTCTTCATTCTTTGCTTGGGCGTATTTATAGGTTTTTTTGTCCAACGGTAGCTTTTCTGTATTAGGAAGAGATTAGCTTTCCAAATTCATATTGTCTTCTTTCCTTTTTTGTTAAGCAACGGCTCTTTAACTCTGACGGGAATGGTGGCGGAGATATAGCAGGGTGCGCCACTCTGTTGTACCTCTGGCAGAGAATGTTGTACTTATTTTGTCTCGTTGCTTAGTGCTCTTACTGGATGTTTAAACTTCTGCTTGTTTTCTTTGTTCAACTGGTCGTTCATCCTCTAGTAACCAGTTGATGTCTTTGTTCAGTGTGAGACTGTCCGGTTGATAGTTGTCCAGTAGATGTCTATCCAGTTTATGTTTATCCGGTTGATGTCTGTCAGGTTGATGTCTATCCAGTTGGTAGTCATCCAGTTGATGTCTGTCCGGTTGATGTCTATCCAGTTGGTAGCCATCCAGTTGATGTCTGTCAGGTTGATGTCTATCCAGTTGGTAGCCATACAGTTGATCTTTATCACACGGTAAGACTTCAACTCGGTAGGTGTTCATCCAGTTGGTCTTTATCACCCGGTTGGTGTCTTCACCCGGTAGGTGTTCATCCAGTTGGTCTTTATCACTCGGTTGGTGTCTTCACCCGGTAGGTGTTTGTAATCACCAAAACTTAGAAATCATTTCCCAACATAGTGCATGAGCATGTGCATGATCACATGGTACTTGGAGAACACATGCCACTAATTAAGTTAACTCATGTTTAATACATGATTTTGGACCTTTAATCTTGCAAGATAGTGATGTATTGACACATGGATTCCACAATACATCAAATAAATTAAAAATCATACATTAATGGCATAGGAAGCCACGCCTATATGCATCCAAATTTCAGATTTTGGTTTTTAAATGTAGCTAGCAATTTCTCTCTTCTTTCCTCAACCAAAAAACCACTCCACCTTCTCTCCTCCTTCTCTCTTATTTTCAAAATTCCAGCCTCTTTTTCCTACCAAATTCTTGTGAAATCTTTAGTGCATGTTACATGAAATTAAGGATTTAGAAGCTACAAGGCTAGGGAAGAGGAACCCATCAAGAATTTTCTAATTTGGAGCAAATCGGAGAGGTGAAAGCTTGGTTTGAGCTAGGTTGATGATTGTGCATCAAATCTTCAAGAGGAGTGAAGGTATAACACTTTTCTTTAGTTTTATATACCTTGGTGTTGTTTAAGGATCGAATTTTATGAGTCTTGGCATGAGAAATGTAGAGATAACTTGCTGTCAAAAAGTGTGCAACAGATTTAAGCATGCATGTATCTGTCATTTCGAATTTTTGGTCTAGTTAAGTTTCAAATTTGAGGTTGAGGTTCAAATAGAAGTTGTATCTTGTTGGAATACCGATTTGACAGTAAATTCGACTAATTTGGAGTTCCGATGAAAAAGTTATGGTCATTTTACCAATATGTGTAAAATCTGGAAATTTAGTGCATGCGAGTTCATTTATGTTCTGTTCTTCGAGTTTCTGGGTACATTTTTTTCCGAATTTGATGTTGGTATTCAACTAAAAGTTATCGATATTTGACTTTTCTTTATGTGACCGAAATTTGAGACGATTTGGACTTAAAATGAATGAGTTATGATGTTTTTACCTCAAGGTGCACAATCTAGAACATGCATGTAGGTGGGTTGCACATGCAGTGTGTTCTTGGTAAATTTGGGCAACATGTGCTACGATTTTGACCTTGGCGTCTGAATAAAAGTTTTAAAACTTTGAGTTATCTTGCATTACAAAACTGGCCTCACATGATTTGGAGTTTATTTGTGCAAGATATGCACTTTTCCTAGAACTCCTCACTCTGTCAAAACAGAGTGTATAGGTATTTTTAAAACTGCCATACTTTGTTTTGCATGTGCCTCTAGATGAGCGAACTAGCTTCTCGACTTGAATATGACTCTAGTAAATTGAGTTTTTGTGATTTATCCACTGGCCTCAAGTCTTTTGGACATCTTATGAATTTATAGTGATTTTTCTACGAAAATGGGTCAAGCTGAAAATTAAGAAAAATTGCTACGGGTCAATATTTGGATTATAAATTTGATATTGGAAATAAGTGAACACTTTGATGATATAATTGAGGTGTAAATGATCAGGTTAAAAGATCTCGAGATTTATTCGAGGAGTACTCGGTAGATATAGCATTGGTCCGAGGTTCGTAGAAAATGGGTTTTATCACAATGTGTGGCAAAGACATGTTATGTTCCCGGGTATGATTTACTTGTCATTACTTGCTCCTTATGTGACTATGTGATAAGTTGATCTGCAGTATGTGAATTACATGGTACATTGACTGCATGATATATGATGACATGAGATTTGAGATGCATCACATGAGATTATGATATTGCATGATGCATTGACACGCATGGACATTGAGCATGTCATGTTGATCCTATCGATTCGTTTCTTGGTACCTATATCTTTTCTTTGGTATCTGTGATGCATGTCTGGGGATGATGGGCACGCCGATGGCTCGGCGGAGAGAGTGAGCTGAGTGATGCCGTAGCGACGAGCGTGCCGACGTCGCCCAGACACGAGGATGATGGACCGCTGATGGCTCGACTGAGAGATAGATCGGAGCGACGAGCGTGTCGACATCCTGCTCGAACATGATGATGATTTGATTGATGATCTTCCTTTGGACTCCGGAGATATGGATATTAGAGATTTGATACCCTTCATATGCATTTGCATTCATGCACGTCATGCATCACATGTTATTTGTCATACACTATGATATAATCTGTTTCTCGTACTGGGTGCTGACCCCCTTCACGTGGGGCTGTCATATCTTTGTTGTATGCGCATGACAGGTGGTACATGTGGACGTACTGTGGATGCTCGAGATGAAGCATTGATAAATACAAGAGCTCCTTGAGAGCGAGCTCAGGTATATGGTTCATGTTTTGAGTCCCAGTAGTTGTTTAGTATTTTTACTTATGTTTTAAATTACCGGGGTATGCCATGAGTATCTGTATTTTTAAGTATTACTTTACTGAGAAATTATATGGAATGCTTATGCGATGAATATCATGTTAGATGTAATACTGGAAATACATATTTTCACTATTCAGAAATGTTTTAGAAACAAACTGCGAAAAATTTTGAGGGTCACTTTTTGAAAGTTTTTAACTAAATCTTATGCTGTTTACGTTAAAATAACAATCGTGTGTTAATTAAACCTCTGATTAGGACCAGGCCCTCACAGTTGGTATCAGAGCATATATTTGGGATATGCTCGAATTAGAGTTTGGACACTGAATATAGACACAAATGAATTGTTTGTGCATGTGTCTGACTATGTGATTTTATATGCTCTTGCCTCTATGTTTACATGTTCGATAATGAGATTTTATACATGTAATGAATTACGAAGCAGTGATAGCTAGATATCAGATTTTTTTGTGTAATAAAATATGCTGAGTTGCATATAATTTTGAGAATTTTATTTGTTAGCACTGATAGTTGCTGATAGGATGTTGATATAGAATAAGTAATGAGAACATCTCTGGCTTGAAATTTATGTTTTGATTTTATGATGGACTGCTAGTGTTTAGACATGTAGCATTGTTATGAACTGTAAGAGTTGTTTAGCTAACCTGTAGGCACTATAAACTGTTAATTGAATTATAACATAGTGATAATTTTTTAGACTTCTATTTATCACTTTGGGACTTATCCTTGTGATTAGTGGGATGACACTAGAACTAATTAAAACGCATTTTGTCGTTTGACATTGGGAATTTGAGTCTGAAAGACGATGGTAATATTTATGAGTTTACGTCAAAACCTGTGTACGTTAAGATGATAATTTAGAACTTGAGGATATTGAAATTAGCGATATTTCAATTGAAGGATCGAGTATAGTTGTTGTGAGAAACAACGAGATTTGGTTTGAATGAGGACTTGGATGGGGGGACTGTCGTAATTTAGTCCCAGTCAATGTGTCCGAACTATGAATAAATACTGCAATATGAACTATTCTAGATGACATGGAAAATGTTAATTG
The DNA here is from genome assembly GCA_907163345.1 of Haberlea rhodopensis. Taxonomy (NCBI): domain Eukaryota; kingdom Viridiplantae; phylum Streptophyta; class Magnoliopsida; order Lamiales; family Gesneriaceae; genus Haberlea; species Haberlea rhodopensis. The sequence continues at coordinate 88,770 of CAJQUN010000683.1, forward strand.
ATTATCGTGGACTTGAGAAATGGAAATATCTGCTTAATCTCAATAGCTATTCACTAGTGAAGAGATTAGATATCGACTGAAGAATAAGACACCGGTGTGGTGCGAAGTAGTTAAAACTGGATTAAAGGTTAATGAAGTGACTATCATTGGGATAATCCAAGTAGTCCTAGAAAAGTTTCAGAAGTATCACTTCAATTTAACCAGCTCTAGTAGTTCTGGAGGTACTATGAGACTGTAGAATACCAAATCTTTTCGAGGTCACTGTGGATGTAAATATCTACTGATCCATTTGAAAAAAATAATAGGAACTGATATTGATGGTGGTCAGTCAGAGCATGTGTGTTACGTGCTCAGGAACATATACAACCATAACAACAAATACCCTGAGCTAGGGGTAGATATCAGAGTGGTTATTCTTTTCGACAACTCAGTTCCAGCAGCAGTTAATTATCTGCATACTTGAGAGTATACATTGAAAGAGGATAAGATTAGAGATGCTTCAATACTAGTGATCGCAGATACATGTCATGTATTTGATCGCACTGCACAAGTGTTATCGAGACAAAAAGCATTGTTTTCATACATTACCTCAAATGTGCATTGGTTATTATGATTTTGGAAAATAAATCAGCAGTGCTAATTATACTATCCACACTTGTAATAATGAACTTTAGCTGACATTTTAATGATAGTGATGTGGATTCAAATTCAATGGTGTTGCTCATATATGGTTTTGATTGTATCAAGGGTATGGATACTCTGATAAATTTTGAGATATTGTAAGTTGATTTCAGAGTATAATGAATTTTTGACTGTTTGTGGCCCCAAAATGAAATGTTTATAGCCACGAATAGCAAGCTAAGATACCGATATTATCAGCTATGAAAATATTGTAGTTGCAATACTTGGAAAAAGGGGGATATTTGATAATAAGCAGTTGTTGCTTATCAGGAAGAGTCGAGGTTGACTTATATCCTAGTGGTAAGAAAACTTACCAAGATTTTCCTAAGGAAATAAAAGAATTTTCACTAAAGAAGGAAATCGATTTTAACTATTCGTTGATGACAAGGAATAGATTCGATATCGAAAGTACTGTATGGAATGTCTTCAGCAGAGTTGACAGATATAGATGAATAGTTGCTGAATATCCTCGATATTGGTACATACGTCTGAGTATGTCACCTTGAGAAAACATCAGTGTTGTTCGTGAAAGAAGAAATATTGTATTATGATTATGTGTATCGACTAAAGGCAGTTGAATCGGGCTATTGTCAAGAATAAACACCCACTATTTAAGATCGAGAAGTAATTGATCAGTTGTAAGGAACTTTGATGTATAAAAAGAACGATTTTCACTTTGGTTACCATCAGTTCGAGTCATAAGAGAAAATGTTCTCTAGGCAATTGGTCAAACCAGATATAGAACATTTTGAATTTTTGGTAATGCCGTGTAGTCTGACAACTATACCAGTAGAGTTATGAATTTGATGAATAAAATATTCCGTAATTTTTTGGGCGAAATTGTAATCATATTCATCAGTGGTATACTAGTGTATACGAGATCCGTAAGGAACCACGCAGAACATCTGCGATTGATGATTCAGACGCTTCGTGAAGCTCAAATTGTATACCAAGTTATCGAAGTGTAAATCTTGGCTGAATTGAGTGTTATTTTGGGGTATGTGATACCAATCCCAGTAAAATAAAGGAAGTACAAATTTGGCCAAGACCGACCAGTGTACTCGAGATACGATGTTTTACGAGTTTGGCTAGATATTGTAGGCTTTTATTGAAGGATATTTTAGTATAGCCTGATCCATGAACCACTTGACCAAGAAGAAAGTTGAGTGACGTTTGGTCAGATGAATGTGAAAGTAGTTTTCATAAACTGAAACACAAGTGTATTATGGCCCAGTGTTGATTTTCTTAACTGGTTCAGGGGGATATATAGTTTGTGCAAATACATTGGTCAAAGATATGAGATATGTTCTGATGCATCATGAGGAGATGATTGCATATACCTTAAGATATTTGATGTATAAAGAATCATGATATCATGTTCATGAACTCGAGATTGTAGCCATTATTTTTGCCTTGAAGATGTGGCAACGTATCTGTGTGGCGAACAATTCATAATACACTCTTCTTTTTGGAGTTTAAAATATCTATTATTCAGTCAGAGTTGAACTTGAGATAGAAAAGCGATGAATAGATTTATTAAAGAATTTGACTTTGGTAGTCAATATCAATCAAGGAAAATGAAAAATAGTAGCAGATGCACTGAACCGAATAGTACAAGGTGCAATGATAGCATCAAGATATGCTTTGCAATTTGATCACCTCAAATTTCGAAGATCGGAAAAAAAGACTCAAAAACAGACCATACAAATATTGATTGAAGAAATTGGTTTTGTCTCATCAACCAACGAGATTTTCAGAAGGCATTCAGTGGTGGGTTACGATTAAACAAGCAGTACAAAGCATCGAATCCTACCGATTCGAAGGAACTGTTACTGTTGAAAGCACATTGTGAATGATGAGATGTATCATTCTTGAGATCTTATTCTGATGGGATGGTAAGAAATTTTGGAAATCTCGTGACAAATTGTTTGACATGTCAGCAGGTCAAGATGAAAATACGAGGCCTAAGAATTTGTAAGTACCACAATGAATTTAAGGAAAATTCTAGTTTTGAGTTTTATAACTCAAATTGTTTAGACCAAACAGAGATTGTGAAACCAGTTGAGTCGGAATTGATTGACTATTCAATACCAGATATTGATTTCATATAATAGTCTATATGTCTATGAGAAAATGACATGTTTGATATGTGGATATGTGGTTTAGTTACAGTAAGTATTATGTAACAACTGTATCTGATTGAGATCCTAGGATAATATCCGAATTCGAAAACTATTTTCAGAATGCCATGGGTACTAAAGTAGCAATGAGTATGCTTATCATACCCAGACTGATGGATAAACTGAGAGAATTATCCAGACTTTGGAAATTATGTCTCGAATAATAGTGATGAATTTAGTGAGAATTGACAAGAATCACTATTCACTAGTAGAATTTTCATATAATTTAAGTTCCAGACAACTTTTGGAATGGCATCGGTTGAGGTTTTGTAGAGCCAGAATTTGTCGATCGCTGACATGATGATAGAAAATTTATAAGGAATTTTTGGGATAACTTGAAATTGTTGAGAAAATGCCAGGAACGTTAAAATTTCTGCGGAAACGATTGAAAGTTGGCTTAAGGTAAGCAGATTTGCTACGCCAAAGAGAAATATATCGTTAGACTATCGAGTTGAGAATCAGGTAAATATGAAGATATTACCTTTGAGATGATCAATATGATTCGTTAAGTGAGGTATGATGTTACCTCGATATTTTGAAACTTTGTGGAATCATAGAGAAGCTGATTCAGTGGTATATCATAGACACTACCACATCAGTTGTTATTGATACATGATGATTCTTATGTATCTATGAATGAGATTGTAAGGACCCCAAATACTTAACCCTTGATTAGTGTATTAATCATTATGTGTGGCACATGCTTTCCATAAAATCATTCGGGAACTCCGATGGTACTTTACCATTGAATGGCAATTACAAAGTTTTCTTTAACATACAATGTTAAAAGTTTATCATCCTAACAACAAGAGACTCATAGAGTTCGCCCATTACACCACTTTTTTACATTGTGGACTTTTATAAAAATTTGGGCAGAGTCTCCCCATAAATAGAGCTATCCCGAAATAAAAGTACAGCACACAACATAATTCCCGGCCAGGGAACACATAAAACTCATCAGAAAGCAGTAATATCAAGTAAATTCCCAGCCAGGGAAGACACCACACATATGGCAACAAAAGTGGGTTTCAACACCCACATACACTAATAACTCTCATACTCCTTTAGCAATTCTACATCTAATTGCATGCAACATAGAATGAGAGGGAGAAAGGCTCATGCCTTTATATACAACCCATATACAAGTACCATCGTGCTCACATGCGAGCATCATAATCATGTGTATAACCATCATGGGTGTATATATATATATAGGTACTCTATACGATACCGTGCTCCTTCAAGCCCTGGTACCACGATCCTGGGAGTACATCCAATCAACAGCTCGAGCTCATCTCCAAAGCCATCGATGTACCTGTCCACCTGTCCCAACAGAGACAGCCCCCAACGGGGTGAGCATACCAATTCCACAATTTCATAATCATAATGACATAATACATAATTTACGAAAATGTAAATATTGTGGAACATATGTGACACTTCCTGGATGGTATCATCGTCATCCTAGCGTACCCCTGTAATAACCCTGTTCTCAAAACAGATAGATCATCAAATCCTGAATATGCAGTTAATCATCATATTGGTTAACCCTAACCAGTTTCGAATTAACACATTTCATAACATCTTTCTTTATCTAGCAATTATCATAATTCTAGATATCATATTGAGACTTCCTTAACATCCGATACTAGTTAATCACTTCTTTGATTAACTACGTCTCTGTTCCTATTCATTACCAATAGGGAATAAAATACAGATATCCTAGATATCTAATCAACACCACGTTTTCATTTCTTGCTTCAAAGTAGCGTCATACTACTGGTGTTCGCTCCGTAGCGACCACACCCATCATTTGCTCGCTTCATAACGGCACCAAGCATTTCATGTATTTTTAAATCATGCATCATACTTGTAAAACATCATTTAAGCTATGCTCGTACGCTAAACGTACCTTAAATCCTCGAAGTCCGAGCCAAACCTTGCTCGAGTTCCATGCCCCGAGGAATGATGTGCTAACACGATAAATAATTCACGATTATTTACGAACATGCAACCCATGCTCAAGCACACCCATAACCCTCAACATATCGTCAACACACGACAATAAATCATTTAAAAGACCCGGGGCAGGGTACATGCAGGGAGGGGAACGAATGAGACAACAACGAAAATTGTTCAAGGATACCCTACAAATTTTCGAACCCTTATCTCACAAATCGAACCCAAAAAGCACCATAATTCATTTAAACATGAATAAATCGAATAACAACAAGAATCATCATCCTCATGCCAAAAACCCCCAATTTTCGAATTTAAAGCCCTCAATTTTCGAACCAAACAATCCCTTAAATTCGAACCCTTATAGTTCTTTAAATTCGAACACAAATCCACCAAAAATAGCAGGGAATTACGTGAGAGGGACGAAAAAGAGGTAAAGAACGTTACCCAAACGAAAATCGGAAGAAAAATCGACCAAAATCGATAAACCCTAGAATTTGGGGATCGCCGCTCTTCTGTAAAATTCGAACTCAAACCGCGATGAAACTTCGAATTGACGGAGGGGAAAGGAGCGCCTGGTCGAGACGAAGCCGTGGGTAGGTCGGACGCGCCGATCGGCGGCCGGACGGCGGCGGGCGAGGCGTTTTCGTGCGCGGGCTGGGCAGGAATTTTGGGAATCGGCGGGAGAGAGAGAGAGACGCGGGTTGGGGCTGAAAATGGGATTTTAATAAAAATCTCGGGTTCAACTTGTATTTATAGCAAAATACACCGAAATACTAATAGCCCCACAAATACATCATGATTCATTAAAAATCATCTGTTTTCAAAAACTCTCTCTCTAACTCAAAAACCCCCTACCGGTGCCCACACCAAGCACCCGAGATTCCGAGTCAAACTAAAAACCCAACTCACAGGTTTTCACCGAAATGAGAATACGATCTCAACCTCGAGATCCAACGATCCCAACTACTCAAATAGACGAGCCCAAAAGGCCCAACACCGCGATTAAACTCCAAATCGCTACGTAAAACATCTTTAGGGGTTATTAACACTCCGGGATTAACATCTCCAATCCCAGGTCATCACAATATCCCCCACTAAAAGAATTTCGTCCTCGAAATTAGCACCGGTGTATCCCGTAACACCCGGGGTACACCACAACATGGAGCCATAACCTCGATTCTTGATCATAACAGAATCGTCTTATACTTACCTCACATCAACTCTGAAACAGGGCGACTTACCCAAAACCAATATATCACCCAAGAGGCAAACGTACCTCGATGCGGGTCATCCCAAAAGTCAGTCCCTCATGACTGCAAAACAACCGATACTTACGACTGTAGATCGGACAATCATCCTTCGTTCTAATACAACCAGTAAGAACGCATCCTGAATGACACCTCAACCGTGGGAACGTTGACCTCGTGTCAACTCTGAAGTGGAACAGACTTCCAAATCCATCATAACGTCAAAAAGCGTCAGCGCAACCCACGCTAACAATCCAAAAGCAGTTAGTCAACTGAAACTGCGAGGATCCGAATCGCTCCCGATTCCATCGTAGATATCATTCAATGACATCTCTTATCATGACTCACGATGTCTAACATACATCGTTACGAGGGAAACACTAGTATTCCACGGTGTACACACACCAAACCTGGTTTCCACTTTCAAACCTCCTCTGTCGAAGGAGCAGTCACATCATTGCAACTCAAATTGGGCAACTCGCGGCCACAGATTCACACAAAAGATATCTCATAAGATGTCCACCTCTGGATATCCCAAGAACCACATCCTGGTCATAAACAAACAATCGAGACTCCTCAGAGTTTCAAACTTGAAAGGACGTGCAATAAACCCATTGCATCCCAAATACATGGATTCCCAGATCGAATCAACGACGACTTGATGACTCTTTTGTTGGTACTCCAACATCATGAGCTGTCACAGACAAGTCTCACCAAGATTAAACATAACGTATACACGTTTCAGTGAGGCATGCACAACCTCAAGCTCGATGACATGGTGACTACTAGAGTCCACCACAATCCACATCGTATCACCTTACGATTTGCCACTTGGTTCCTACGAGCAGTATAACGGCTCTAACAAGCCCCTCTTGGTGCTGCATACACACGGCAGACAAACTAGTCGCTGCCCCTCTAGGTTCACTTCAAACCTACCAATAAGATGGACGTTTCCGCACGGCATACCATACTGTGGGAAGAAAATCAATAGAGTAGTGGGTCTTTACCCAACATTCCTCTAATGCCTATACACCCTGGACACTCCAATGTCCCTGTTTCATAGCCATGCATATAGTCAATTCTTGACATGAATGATTAAAATCATCATCTTATAATTATCACCATCTTATAACATCTTCATCATATGAGCATCATCATTTCATAAATATCATCATCTTATAACATCATCATCACATAAGCATCGTCATCTTATAGCATCATCATCTTATACATCATCATCTTATAAGCATCATCATCTTATACATCGTCATCATATAAGCATCATCATCTTATACATCATCATCTTATAGCATCATCATGTAAGGACCCCAAGCCCTTAAAACCTTGATTAGTGTATTAACCACTATGTGTGGTACATGCTTTCTATAAAATGTCAATCGGGAAGCTCTGATGATACTTAATCATTGCCTGTCAATAAAAGACTCATATGCTTGCCCTTTACCAACCCCTTGGTGCCACTTTTCACATTGTAAACTTTTACAAAAATTTGGGCAGAGTCTCCCCATAAATAGAGCTATCCCAAAACAGAGTACAACACATAACAAAATTCCCGGCCAGGGAACACATAATACTCAACAGAAAGCAGTAATACAAGTAGATTCCCAGCCAGGGAAGACACCACACATATGTCAACAAAAGTGGGTTCCAACACCCACATAATACACCAATGACTCTCATATCATTCTAGCAATTCAACCTAATTGCATGCAACCTTAAATGAAAGAGAGAAAGGCTCATGCCTTTATATACAATCCATATACAAGTATAATCGTGCTCACATGCGAGCATCATGAATATGAATATGTATAAATCCTCAGGTGTATATATAGGTACTCTATACGATACCGTGCTCCATCAAGCCCTGGTACCACGATCCTGGGAGTACCTCAAATCAACAGCTCGAGCTCAGCTCCATAGCCATCGATGTACCTGTCCACCTGTCCCAACAGAGACAGCCCCCAACGGGGTGAGCATACCAATACACAAAATCCCATAATCATAATAATGAAATTCATAATTTACAACGCAAGTAAATACTAATGAATTTAAATGATACTCCCTGGATGGCAACATCCTCATCCGGGATTCCGTGTACTGTCCCTGTTCTCACAACATCAAACTCATCAAATCTCATAAATCAGTAAATCAACACATTGATTTACACATCGCATGCCTGATTCTCAAACATCAAGAATGAATGATTCCAAGTTCATATACATGCAAAAATAGATATATCAATATCAAATATTGATTTCATAACCTTGCTTTCCATTATACTTAGACATCTCATATGTCTTATAATGAAAACATGAGTCTATGAACCTAAACATCTCAAATGTCTCATAATGAATACACGATTCTACGAACCTAGACATCTCAAATGTCTTACGAAGAATGCATGATTCTACAAACCTAGACATCTCAAATGTCTCATAATATAGTCATATAAACCCAGTACCCCATATATCATACAAGAGTCATCCTACTCTAGTGTCACGCACGCTACAAGCGGCGATATCAAGATTTGGGTCATTCCTTGGCTATATCAACATGTATGTATAACCATACGCAAAACATTCAATGCAATCAAAAACACCTTATGCATTTCACATATATATAATAATGCTCGTACGTCGCACGTACCTTAAATCTCCGAAGTCCGAGCCAAGCCTTGCTCGAGTTCCATGCCCCGAGGAATGATGTGCCAAACGAAATCGGAAGAAAAATCGACCAAAATCGATAAACCCTAGAATTTGGGGATCGCCGCTTATCTGCAAAATTCGACTTCCACACGCGACGAAACCTTCAATTGGCAGAGGGGAAAGGAGCGCCTCGTCGAGACGAAGCCGTGGGTAGGTCGCACGCGCCGATCGGCGGCCGGACGGCGGCTGGCGGAGCGCCTGAAACGGCGGGGGTGCAGGGGGCGACGGGAATCGCGGCTGCGGGAGAGAGGGAAAAAATGAGGGCTGAAAATGAAATTATGTCTAAAATTTTGGGTTTAAATGGTATTTATAGCAAAAATACCCCGAAAAATTAATAGCCCCACAAATACATCATGATTCCTTAAAAATCATCTGTTTTCAAAAACTCTCTCTCTAACTCCAAAATCCCCTACCGGTGCTCACCCAGCACCCGAGATCCCGAGACACATTAAAAACCCAACTCTTAGGTTTTACACCGTAATGTGAATACAATCTCAACCTCTGGATCCAACGATCCCAACTACCCAAATAAACGAGCCCAGAAGGCCCAACACCTCGATTAAATCCCAAATCGCCACGTAAAACCACTTTAGGGATTATTAATACTCCGGGATTAACACCTATAATCCCTGGTCATCACAATATCCCCCACTAAAAGAATTTCGTCCTCGAAATTAGCACTGGTGTATCACGTAACACCCAGGCTGCACAACAACATGAAGCCATAACATCGATTCCTGACCATATCAGAATCGTATTAATAAACGCGAGGATACTTACCTCTCATCTAATCTCTGAAACAGAGCGACATACCATAACCAACATAACACCCAAGAGGTAAAACGTACCTCGATGCGGGTCATCCCAAAAGTCAGCCTCTCATGACTGCAAATCAACCAATACTTACGACTGTAGATCGGACAGTCATCCTTCGTTCTAATACAACAGTACGAACACATCCTGAATGACACCTCAACCGTAAGAACGTTGACCTCGTGTCAAACTCTGGAGTGGAGTAGACTTCCAAATCCATCATAACGTCAAAGAGCGTCAGCACAACTCAACGCTAACAGTCCAATGATATTTTACTATGACTTACGATGTCTAACATACATCGTTACGAGGGAAACACTAGTACAACCACGGTGTACACATATCAAACCTGGTTTCCACTTTCACACTTCCTCCATCGAAGGAGTAGTCGCCTCATTGCAACTTAATTTGGGCAACTCACGGCCACAAATTCAAACAAAAGACATCTCACAAGATGTCCACCTCCGGATGTTCCAAGAATCACGTCCTGATCATAAATAACAACCGAGACTCCGCAGAGTTTAAATTTCTTAAGGGGCATGCAATAAACCCATTGCATCCTCAACGCTTGTGTCGTCAGCGACACTCAACCAATCCGAAATCCTGCCATCCCTTGAAAATCCTCGGATTTAACAATCCAAACTTGGGAAGGCTGTCGCATAACTCGAAGGAAAACACCAACAAGGGAAATACCTTAACCCTCACAAGAAAATCCCTCCTCAAGGGAGTCAACTAACTTCACGATCATTCCTCATAATCATCGTGCCATGGAGATTCCCAATCTCAAGGTGTTCCATATCTCACATCAGAGATTTAACCCTCCTAAAATAGCATAACTCTATGCTTAACAGAGAGGAAATCAATAACTGGCATCCGTATACTCACCGGTATACCTGCCTAAGCACTGATGTCGCATGCATACTCAATGCACTCGGCTCGGGTATCTACCACATATCCCTAAGCCCCAAACACAACCGTCAATTCTGAGTCATTCCTTACTCAGTGGAGGATGAAAATCGACGATTAACAATACACGGTGTGATTCCCAAGATCAACACCACTTGCACCAACTTACCGAATCTTTCAAAGATTCCCAAATAGGTATAATACTACCTCCTTCCTCGCAAGGGAAGTGCCATCGAACTCGAGATCCACAAGTCTCGAACCATCGTTCGGAAAAACTGGATACAATAACACCCATTGTATCCCAATACACGGGTTCCTTTAGATTGAGTCAATAACGACCTGATGACTCTCTTGTTGGTACTCCAACATCCTGAGCTGTCCCAGACAAGTCTCCAAGATTAAACATAAACGTATACACGTTTCAGTGAGGTATGAACAACCTTAACCTCAATGACATGGTGACTACTAGAGTCCACCACAATCCACATCGTATCACCTTACGATTTGCCAAACTTGGTTCCAACGAGCAGTGTAACGGCTCTAGCAAGCCCATCATGGTGCTACACACACGCGGCAGACAACCAGTCGCTGCCTCTCTAGGTTCACCTCAAACCTACCAACAAGACGGACGTTTCCACATGGTATAACATACTATGGGAAGAAAACTCAATAGAGTAGCGGGTCTTTATCCAACATTCCTCAATGCCGATACACCCTGGACAACCCAATGTCCCTATGTACTTAACATAACCTGATCCTACTCCCTTAGGACCCATCCTACACCCTCAAGGGTGGTGTGACCATGTCCACCACATGTCACATCGACAGAAAGCGAGTACTTTCCTCCATGATTACTCCTGTCGTCAAATCACATGGCCAAAAGCCACTCCAACGAGCATACCTCAAGGGTATCACCACTCGTAAAATGATTACCCCCAAACATAAGCTGCGGTACAATCACATGTACAGCGCATCCATCCATTCCTCGAGCAACCCGCTCGGTATAAGGGTCACGTCCATCGGTGTCGCACACACCACCTTGTGCTCGGTACTGGCACCCAAGGCATACCACTGAATACGTATACTCAACGCATCGATCATCGTAACGATGATGCATGTCTAATAAGACATCTCCTACACCATCGTCATCGTCATCCCGTGACGACACATGCCAACTCATGGCATCTAAAACATTGCCCACTAGTGACGATACATGTACATCAGCGTATGTCATCCACTATCATGCTAGTAAAATAGGCATAATAAAACATGTATATCAATGCATGCCAGCTACAATAAAGCTAATAAAATAGCAATATCTCATACCTCATCGCTAGTGATATAGCGTCATACCTGTCTCCGTCGCTCAATAATAGTGCGTAATCAGCACCCATCGCTCGAAGGCGGCAAAATCCTGTGCTGAGTACATAGCGGCAAAATCCCTCGCTATAGAATCGACGGCATGACACCTCGTCATATAATAAGTGGCATGAAACCTCGCTATATACCTGAGTATGAATCATCGTCCACATAGTAGCGGAAAGAGGCATCGCTATCAATACACCTGGCGGAATGAACCATCGCCAATAGATATAGCGGAATGAACCATCGCTATAAATACACCTGGCGGAATGAACCATCGCCAATCAATATAGCGGAATGAACCATCGCTATCAATACACCTGGCGGAATGAACCATCGCCAATAGATATAGCGGAATGAACCGTCGCTATAAATACGCCTGGCGGAATGAACCATCGCCAATAAATATAGCGGAATGAACCGTCGCTATAAATACACCTGGCGGAATGAACCATCGTCAATAAATATAGCGGAATGAACCATCGCTATCAATACACCTGGCGGAATGAACCATCGCCAATAGATATAGCGGAATGAACCATCGCTATCAATACACCTGGCGGAATGAACCATCGCCAATAGATATAGCGGAATGAACCGTCGCTATAAATACGCCTGGCGGAATGAACCATCGCCAATAAATATAGCGGAATGAACCGTCGCTATAAATACACCTGGCGGAATGAACCATCGCCAATAAATATAGCGGAATGAACCATCGCTATCAATACACCTGGCGGAATGAACCATCGCCAATCAATATAGCGGAATGAACCGTCGCTATAAACCGTGTCCTCATAGAGAAATGAATATAAATCGACACAGCGGGACACATCACCGCTATCATCCGTGTCACCACAAAGGAATGAATCATCATCCTAACAAGCGGCATCTCATCCTCGCTTCTTCATACAAGCGGTATCTCATCCTCGCTTCGTATGGCATACCCCGCCTCCATGTGCAAGCGAGCATCCCCGCCCGCTCCACATTTTTAGCGGTACAAGCATAAGCTTCTTCATACAAGCGGTATATCATCCTCGCTTCGTATGGAATACCCCGCCTCCATGTGCAAGCGAGCATCCCCGCCCACTCCACATTTTTAGCGGTCAAGCGTAAGTATAAAAATTCTCACTGTCATAAGCAGGACTCCTGGAATGTATAATCATCATTCCTTTTTATACTCCATATTTCCTGTAACCTGCAACCATCAGGGTTAACAACAATAGCCATATACGCTATGCATCCACATTCAATTCATAATAAAAACACATTATGAGAATGTATGGTTTCACAAATAAATGTCATGATATCCTTCTTTAAATCCTTATTTCATCCTGAGCCCTTATCATTAGTACATTTTAATGCTTCTTGCTACTCCAGGAAAGCGGAATTCTTCCTCGCTTCCACTGGACTTTAGCGTTGCTACTCCATATAAGCGGGACTCTTCATCGCTTCATATGGACTTTAGCATAAGCCATTAAAATCCTTACTAAGATAACTTTGACTCAAGACATGCATATGCAAAAACAATGCACAATAACATATATCATAACCTCAATGCACCACTTTGCATTCATCATGTGTCAACAAGACAACGTAAAATACATGTTACCTCGGAAATATCCCTTTATCTGATTTTCTTAAAACCAGCTTCCTTGGCACATAACACACGGAGTGCCAGACATCCCCATAAATGTCATCCTATCGTGTTCCACACGATTCCTGCAACCACAATGGTTAGCAATACCACTTTTCATATCATAAGAGCACATAAACAATGTGTTATGTCATACAACATTAATGCCATCATGCATAAATATGTGCTATCAATAACTTCCTAGGCCCTTAACAGCCCCAATGAGCAACCACTGCTCTGATACCACTAATGTAAGGACCCCAAGCCCTTAAAACCTTGATTAGTGTATTAACCACTATGTGTGGTACATGCTTTCTATAAAATGTCAATCGGGAAGCTCTGATGATACTTAATCATTGCCTGTCAATAAAAGACTCATATGCTTGCCCTTTACCAACCCCTTGGTGCCACTTTTCACATTGTAAACTTTTACAAAAATTTGGGCAGAGTCTCCCCATAAATAGAGCTATCCCAAAACAGAGTACAACACATAACAAAATTCCCGGCCAGGGAACACATAATACTCAACAGAAAGCAGTAATACAAGTAGATTCCCAGCCAGGGAAGACACCACACATATGTCAACAAAAGTGGGTTCCAACACCCACATAATACACCAATGACTCTCATATCATTCTAGCAATTCAACCTAATTGCATGCAACCTTAAATGAAAGAGAGAAAGGCTCATGCCTTTATATACAATCCATATACAAGTATAATCGTGCTCACATGCGAGCATCATGAATATGAATATGTATAAATCCTCAGGTGTATATATAGGTACTCTATACGATACCGTGCTCCATCAAGCCCTGGTACCACGATCCTGGGAGTACCTCAAATCAACAGCTCGAGCTCAGCTCCATAGCCATCGATGTACCTGTCCACCTGTCCCAACAGAGACAGCCCCCAACGGGGTGAGCATACCAATACACAAAATCCCATAATCATAATAATGAAATTCATAATTTACAAAGCAAGTAAATACTAATGAATTTAAATGATACTCCCTGGATGGCAACATCCTCATCCGGGATTCCGTGTACTGTCCATGTTCTCACAACATCAAACTCATCAAATCTCATAAATCAGTAAATCAACACATTGATTTACACATCGCATGCCTGATTCTCAAACATCAAGAATGAATGATTCCAAGTTCATATACATGCAAAAATAGATATATCAATATCAAATATTGATTTCATAACCTTGCTTTCCATTATACTTAGACATCTCATATGTCTTATAATGAAAACATGAGTCTATGAACCTAAACATCTCAAATGTCTCATAATGAATACACGATTCTACGAACCTAGACATCTCAAATGTCTTACGAAGAATGCATGATTCTACAAACCTAGACATCTCAAATGTCTCATAATATAGTCATATAAACCCAGTACCCCATATATCATACAAGAGTCATCCTACTCTAGTGTCACGCACGCTACAAGCGGCGATATCAAGATTTGGGTCATTCCTTGGCTATATCAACATGTATGTATAACCATACGCAAAACATTCAATGCAATCAAAAACACCTTATGCATTTCACATATATATAATAATGCTCGTACGTCGCACGTACCTTAAATCTCCGAAGTCCGAGCCAAGCCTTGCTCGAGTTCCATGCCCCGAGGAATGATGTGCCAAACGAAATCGGAAGAAAAATCGACCAAAATCGATAAACCCTAGAATTTGGGGATCACCGCTTATCTGCAAAATTCGACTTCCACACGCGACGAAACCTTCAATTGGCAGAGGGGAAAGGAGCGCCTCGTCGAGACGAAGCCGTGGGTAGGTCGCACGCGCCGATCGGCGGCCGGACGGCGGCTGGCGGAGCGCCTGAAACGGCGGGGGTGCAGGGGGCGACGGGAATCGCGGCTGCGGGAGAGAGGGAAAAAATGAGGGCTGAAAATGAAATTATGTCTAAAATTTTGGGTTTAAATGGTATTTATAGCAAAAATACCCCGAAAAATTAATAGCCCCACAAATACATCATGATTCCTTAAAAATCATCTGTTTTCAAAAACTCTCTCTCTAACTCCAAAATCCCCTACCGGTGCTCACCCAGCACCCGAGATCCCGAGACACATTAAAAACCCAACTCTTAGGTTTTACACCGTAATGTGAATACAATCTCAACCTCTGGATCCAACGATCCCAACTACCCAAATAAACGAGCCCAGAAGGCCCAACACCTCGATTAAATCCCAAATCGCCACGTAAAACCACTTTAGGGATTATTAATACTCCGGGATTAACACCTATAATCCCTGGTCATCACACATCATCTTATACATCATCATCTTATAGCATCATCATCTTACAAGCATCGTCATCTTATAGCATCATCATCTTATACATCATCATCTTATAGCATCATCATTTTATACATCATCATCTTATAGCATCATCATCTTATACATCATCATCATATAAGCATCATCATTTTATACATTATCATCATATAAGCATCATCATCTTATACATCATCATCGTATAAGCATCATCATCTTATACATCATCATCATATAAGCATCATCATCTTATACATCATCATCTTATAGCATCATCATCTTATATATCATCATCATATAAGCATCATCATCTTATAAGCTATAACAGTAAATGTACGAAATCATAGTTGAGTAAGCTTGCTGGTTATTCATTAACTTCTTTTCATTTTCCCTGGTTCATATTCATGCACATGGGCATCTTACCCTGTGGCATCTTACCACATAATAACATCGTATGACCTCTCACCATATGGGCATCTTACCCCGTGGCGTCTTACCACATAATAACATCGTATGGCCTCTTACCATATGGGCATCTTACCCTGTGGCGTCTTACCACATAACAACATCGTATGGTCTCTTACCATATGAGCATCTTACCCTGTGGCGTCTTACCACATAATAACATCGTATGGTCTCTTACCATATGGGCATCTTACCCTGTGGCGTCTTACCACATAATAACATCGTATGGTCTCTTACCATATGGGCATCTTACCCTGTGGCGTCTTACCACATAATAACATCGTATGGTCTCTTACCATATGGGCATCTTACCCTGTGGCGTCTTACCACATAATAACATCGTATGGTCTCTTACCATATGGGCATCTTACCCTGTGGCGTCTTACCACATAATAACATCGTATGGTCTCTTACCATATGGGCATCTTACCCTGTGGCGTCTTACCACATAATAACATCGTATGGTCTCTTACCATATGGGCATCTTACCCTGTGGCGTCTTACCACATAATAACATCGTATGGTCTCTTACCATATGGGCATCTTACCCTGTGGCGTCTTACCACATAATAACATCGTATGGTCTCTTACCATATGGGCATCTTACCCTGTGGCGTCTTACCACATAATAACATCGTATGGTCTCTTACCATATGGGCATCTTACCCTGTGGCGTCTTACCACATAATAACATCGTATGGTCTCTTACCATATGGGCATCTTACCCTGTGGCGTCTTACCACATAATAACATCGTATGGTCTCTTACCATATGGGCATCTTACCCTGTTATATGGCATCTTACCATAATATAATCATCGTGTGGCATCTTACCACATGGGCATCTTACCCAATCATATGGCGTCTTACCATATCGTCAACACTGTGTGGTATCCTACCACAGGGGCATCTTACCCAATCATATGGCGTCTTGCCATATCATAAACATTGTGTGGCATCTTACCACAGGGGCATCTTACCCACTCATATGGCGTCTTGCCATATCATAAACATTGTGTGGCATCTTACCACAGGGGCATCTTACCCACTCTCATATACGTCATCATAAACATCATCATGATCATCATCATCGTAAACATCATCGTAAACATCATCATCATAAACATCATCATAATCATCATCATCGTAAACATCATCGTAAACATCATCATCATAAACATCATCATAATCATCATCATCGTAAACATCATCGTAAACATCATCATCATAAACATCATCATAAATACTCATGCAATTAGTGCAAGGTCATAGTTTAGGAATATGTTACCGTTTGATGCTCGTACGTTTCTTACGTACCTTCCTTGCTTGAGCATTACATGAACAAACGCATTAGTATATTCAATAATAATTGAGACCATACCGAAGTATTCCACTGTCGGTTGTCTACCCAGTCTGTCCTCAGACAATACATCATATCTTTCTTTTCCCTGATTTTCTTCCAAAATCAGGTTCCTTGGCACGTAGCATATAGAGTGTTAGACATCGCTATTAATGCCATCCTATCGTGCTCCACACGATTCCTGCAACCACAATGGTTAGCAATACTACCTTTCATATCATTTAAGCACATAAACAATTAGTCATGTCGTATAACATTAATGCCATCATGCATAAATATGTGCTATCAATAGCTTCCTAGGCCCTCAACAGCCCCAATGAGCAACCACTGCTCTGATACCACTAATGTAAGGACCCCAAATACTTAACCCTTGATTAGTGTATTAATCATTATGTGTGGCACATGCTTTCCATAAAATCATTCGGGAACTCCGATGGTACTTTACCATTGAATGGCAATTACAAAGTTTTCTTTAACATACAATGTTAAAAGTTTATCATCCTAACAACAAGAGACTCATAGAGTTCGCCCATTACACCACTTTTTTACATTGTGGACTTTTATAAAAATTTGGGCAGAGTCTCCCCATAAATAGAGCTATCCCGAAATAAAAGTACAGCACACAACATAATTCCCGGCCAGGGAACACATAAAACTCATCAGAAAGCAGTAATATCAAGTAAATTCCCAGCCAGGGAAGACACCACACATATGGCAACAAAAGTGGGTTTCAACACCCACATACACTAATAACTCTCATACTCCTTTAGCAATTCTACATCTAATTGCATGCAACATAGAATGAGAGGGAGAAAGGCTCATGCCTTTATATACAACCCATATACAAGTACCATCGTGCTCACATGCGAGCATCATAATCATGTGTATAACCATCATGGGTGTATATATATATATAGGTACTCTATACGATACCGTGCTCCTTCAAGCCCTGGTACCACGATCCTGGGAGTACATCCAATCAACAGCTCGAGCTCATCTCCAAAGCCATCGATGTACCTGTCCACCTGTCCCAACAGAGACAGCCCCCAACGGGGTGAGCATACCAATTCCACAATTTCATAATCATAATGACATAATACATAATTTACGAAAATGTAAATATTGTGGAACATATGTGACACTTCCTGGATGGTATCATCGTCATCCTAGCGTACCCCTGTAATAACCCTGTTCTCAAAACAGTAGATCAAATCCTGAATATGCAGTTAATCATCATATTGGTTAACCCTAACCAGTTTCGAATTAACAACATTTCATAACATCTTTCTTTATCTAGCAATTATCATAATTCTAGATATCATATTGAGACTTCCTTAACATCCGATACTAGTTAATCACTTCTTTGATTAACTACGTCTCTGTTCCTATTCATTACCAATAGGGAATAAAATACAGATATCCTAGATATCTAATCAACACCACGTTTTCATTTCTTGCTTCAAAGTAGCGTCATACTACTGGTGTTCGCTCCGTAGCGACCACACCCATCATTTGCTCGCTTCATAGCGGCACCAAGCATTTCATGTATTTTTAAATCATGCATCATACTTGTAAAACATCATTTAAGCTATGCTCGTACGCTAAACGTACCTTAAATCCTCGAAGTCCGAGCCAAACCTTGCTCGAGTTCCATGCCCCGAGGAATGATGTGCTAACACGATAAATAATTCACGATTATTTACGAACATGCAACCCATGCTCAAGCACACCCATAACCCTCAACATATCGTCAACACACGACAATAAATCATTTAAAAGACCCGGGGCAGGGTACATGCAGGGAGGGGAACGAATGAGACAACAACGAAAATTGTTCAAGGATACCCTACAAATTTTCGAACCCTTATCTCACAAATCGAACCCAAAAAGCACCATAATTCATTTAAACATGAATAAATCGAATAACAACAAGAATCATCATCCTCATGCCAAAAACCCCCAATTTTCGAATTTAAAGCCCTCAATTTTCGAACCAAACAATCCCTTAAATTCGAACCCTTATAGTTCTTTAAATTCGAACACAAATCCACCAAAAATAGCAGGGAATTACGTGAGAGGGACGAAAAAGAGGTAAAGAACGTTACCCAAACGAAAATCGGAAGAAAAATCGACCAAAATCGATAAACCCTAGAATTTGGGGATCGCCGCTCTTCTGTAAAATTCGAACTCAAACCGCGATGAAACTTCGAATTGACGGAGGGGAAAGGAGCGCCTGGTCGAGACGAAGCCGTGGGTAGGTCGGACGCGCCGATCGGCGGCCGGACGGCGGCGGGCGAGGCGTTTTCGTGCGCGGGCTGGGCAGGAATTTCGGGAATCGGCGGGAGAGAGAGAGAGACGCGGGTTGGGGCTGAAAATGGGATTTTAATAAAAATCTCGGGTTCAACTTGTATTTATAGCAAAATACACCGAAATACTAATAGCCCCACAAATACATCATGATTCATTAAAAATCATCTGTTTTCAAAAACTCTCTCTCTAACTCAAAAACCCCCTACCGGTGCCCACACCAAGCACCCGAGATTCCGAGTCAAACTAAAAACCCAACTCACAGGTTTTCACCGAAATGAGAATACGATCTCAACCTCGAGATCCAACGATCCCAACTACTCAAATAGACGAGCCCAGAAGGCCCAACACCGCGATTAA
Source organism: Haberlea rhodopensis (assembly GCA_907163345.1). Lineage (NCBI taxonomy): Eukaryota > Viridiplantae > Streptophyta > Magnoliopsida > Lamiales > Gesneriaceae > Haberlea > Haberlea rhodopensis. The sequence goes on from CAJQUN010000683.1 coordinate 109,079, forward strand.
ACTCCAAATCGCTACGTAAAACATCTTTAGGGGTTATTAACACTCCGGGATTAACATCTCCAATCCCAGGTCATCACAGAGATTGAGACATCTCATATGATTAAATTTATTGAGTGATGCTCAGTTTTGCGATTTCGAGGACGAAATCTTTTTAAGAGGGGAAGAAGTGTAAGCCCCGATGCTAATTAACCTGGATTAACAATGATTAAGCAAACCTGGATAATTAAAAGTATAGACTTTGAATTAAGGTGTCCCGACTACGATGAGTCAACCAACTAGTGGAACATGTTTTTTAGTGCATGAGCATGTGCATGATCACATGGTACTTGGAGAAGACATGCCACTAATTAATTTAACTCATGTTTAATACATGCTTTTGGACCTTTAATCTTGCAAGATAGTGATGTATTGACACATGGATTCCATAATACATCAAATAAATTAAAAATCATACATTATTGGCATAGGAAGCCACGCCTATATGCATCCAAATTTCAGATTTTGGTTTTTAAATGTAGCTAGCAATTTCTCTCTCTTCTTTCGTCAACCAAAAAACCACTCCACCTTCTCTCCTCCTTCACTCTTATTTTCGAAATTCCAGCCTCTTTTTCCTACCAAATTCTTGTGAAATCTTTAGTGCATGTTACATGCAATTAAGGATTTAGAAGCTACAAGGCTAGGGAAGAGGAACCCATCAAGAATTTTCTAATTTGGAGCAAATCGGAGAGGTGAAAGCTTGGTTTGAGCTAGGTTGATGGATTGTGCATCAAATCTTCAAGAGGAGTGAAGGTATAACACTTTTCTTTAGTTTTATATACCAAGGTGTTGTTTAAGGATCGAATTTTATGAGTCTTGGCATGAGAAATGTAGAGATAACTTGCTGTCAAAAAGTGTGCAACAGATTTCAGCATGCATGTATCTGTCATTTCGAATTTTGGGTCTAGTTAAGTTTCGAATTTGAGGTTGAGGTACAAATAGAAGTTGTATCTTGTTGGAATACCTTCGATTTGACAGTAAATTCTACTAATTTGGAGTTCCGATGAAAACGTTATGGTCATTTTACCAATATGTGTAAAATCTGGAAATTTAGTGCATGCGAGTTCATTTATGTTCTGTTCTTCGAGTTTCTGGGTAAAATGTTTTCCGAATTTGATGTTGGTATTCAAATAAAAGTTATCGATATTTTCCTTTTCTTTATGTGACCGAAATTTGAGACGATTTGGACTTAAAATGAATGAGTTATGATGCTTTTACCTCAAGGTGCACAATCTGGAACATGCATGTAGGCGGGTTGCACATGCAGTGTGTTCTTGGTAAATCTGGGCAACATGTGCTACGATTTTGACCTTGGTGACTGAATAAAAGTTTTAAAACATTGAGTTATATTGCATTAGAAACTGGCCTCACATGATTTGGAGTTTATTTGTGCAAGACATGTGATGTTCCCGGGTATGATTTACTTGTCAGTACTTGCTCCTTATGTGACTACGTGATAAGTTGATCTGCAGTATGTGAATTACATGGTACATTGACTGCATGATATATGATAACATGAGATTTGAGATGCATCGCATGAGATTATGATATTGCATGATGCATTGACACGCATGGACATTGAGCATGTCATGTTGATCCTATCGATTCTTTTTTTGGTACCTATATCTTTTCTTTGGTATCTGTGATGCGTGTCTGGGGATGATGGGCACGCCGATGGCTCGGCGGAGAGAGTGAGCTGAGTGATGCCGTAGCAACGAGCGTGCCGACGTCGCCCAGACACGAGGATGATGGACCGCCGATGGCTCGACTGAGAGATAGATCGGAGCGACGAGCGTGCCGACATCCTGCTCGAGCATGATGATGATTTGATTCATGATCTTCCTTTGGACTCCGGAGATATGGATATTAGAGATATGATACCCTTCATATGCATTTGCATTCATGCACGGCATGCATCACATGTTATTTGTCATACACTATGATATAATCTATTTCTCGTACTGGTACTGACCCCCTTCGCGTGGGGCTGTCATGTCTTTGTTGTATGGGCATGACATGTGGTACATGTGGACGTACTGTGGATGCTCGAGATGAAGCATCGATAAATACAAGAGCTCCTTGAGAGCGAGCTCAGGTATATGGTTCATGTTTTGAGTCCCAGTAGTTGTTTGGTATTTTTACTTATGTTTTAAATTACTGGGGTATGCCATGAGTATCTGTATTTTTAAGTATTACTTTACTGAGAAATTATATGGAATGCTTATGCGATGAATATCATGTTAGATGTAAAACTGAAAATACATATTTTCACTATTCGGAAATGTTTTAGAAACAATGTGATATCCCCGAAATAATTATATGCAATTTGGGCATGTTTATGTGATTTATGGTGATAATTAATTCTGTGTTGGCGTAAATTATCTTGGTAAAATGCTTAGTCACATGATAGGAGTGACCCGGTAGAGCATTTCGGAGTGCATGTTATTCATGTTGGGTGTTTGGGTGTTTTAATGGTTTAAATGTAATGAGTTGTGTTCATTTGGTAAAGCATGATTTTAATAGGGACTTTGATCCATTGTGGTAAAATTGTTTTAAAATATCATGTAAGGGTATTTTATATATCATGCTTGGGTCTTGATGCACATTTTAAACCATAACATGGCATGAGCCACTTGCTCACATCTTTACATCCCATCACCTTTTTCTCTACCAGCCTTTGTCCCCAAGACCCCATCCCTCCACCTTATCTCTTGCAAGAAACCCCATTTTCGTTTCTTGGCAAGAGGAGAAGGAGAAAAGTTTGAGAAAGAGTCCTTTTGGTGATTCCTTGCAAAAATCTTGAAGCCTAAGGGGTAAGCTATCAATGTAATGAAGTTTTGTTGGTTCTTAATCATTCTTGTGTCATATTTTGGGGTTAAAAAGGGGTGGATCTTGTTCCATCATGTTGTTATACTTGGGGGGATGTATTTTCATGTTGTTTTGTGGTTATATGTTGAGCTTGGTGGTTGCTTTTGGTTGTGCTTGAGTATAGGTGTGGTTAGAAGCTCATACTTGGATGTTTCTCGCTGAAACAGGGTTTCTCGATCGATCGGAAATTTGGTCCGATCGATCGAGCAAGACAGTACCTAAGCCAGGCGTAAAAAGAGCTTACCGATCGATCGGCGATTTTTACCGATCGATCGGTGTGATGTCTCGATCGATCGGTAAAATGGCCCGATCGATCGGTGGAGGCAGTATTCAGATGCTTATTTTTCTCAACTTGGCGATCGATCGGGGCTTGGGACCGATCGATCGCAAGGCTTAAATTTTGGATTTTGAGATTTTGTTCTAAATGGTGATGTTTTTGTTAATGGTTCCTTTATTGATTTCTAATATGGATTCATGTGTTTATGTAGAACCATCCCAGGTAGCCACACAGCCTAGGAGATAAAGTCCACGATATCTCCACTTTTGGAACCAAGGTACGTAGTGAGACGTACGAGCATCGGACGGTAAAACGTGCCATACATTTAATTATGTACATTGTGGATAGTGAATCCTTACACGTGATGATATATGTGAAATGATTTCGATTTACTGTGATAATGGAATCAATTATTGTGATTGATTAATGTGATGGGAATTGATGAATGTTCCGGTAGCCTTTATCTCCGAGCGAGGGAGGTACTTGCTGCTGTCATATGAAGCGATGGTAGTATGATATTTGCCGCTGTCATGTCTAAGCGAGGTAACATGCCGCTGTCATCGTCGAAGCGAGGGATATCATATGATGCCGCTATATGTCGAAGCGAGGGGTCCTAAAATTCCGTTGTTGTATTGGGACCGGAACAGTCACAATTCTAGTGGTTAAAGTGAATTATTGTGGTTATAGTTGGAAACGCGTTATCGATCATTATATCGTGAACTAATGATTTTGTGTATAAGCTTGTGAAACAGGAACAACAATGAAATGTGCTAATGTGGTAATCGAGGAGCATATCAATTAATCGTTTCATACGCTTAATTACTTTATTAAGTTAAATTGTGTTAAGTGATGATATATATATATATATGCTCATGGTGAGTTGTTCCTGTAGGTACACTTTTGAATCAAGGGGGCTGAGGGTCGGTTGAACTGTGAGCTGTTGAAAGCATAAATGAAGATAGAGTACAGGAAATTTTGGATAGTCTCTACTCGAGAAGTAGTCTAATGATATTACTTAAACATTCATGATAGAGAATGTAACTAATTAAATGTTGAAGTTTTATTTTGGCCTGTAACCTAATTGAGCTCACATCAAACCAGAACCCTAAGATGTCTTTAATGCATATTAGCCCTATTTATATCTTGAATTCACTGTTAAGGTTCAGGGTCCTTACATTTAGTGGTATCATACAGTGGTTAGAGAACCCGGGAACGAGTGAAGGGTAGCCTTAGCAATAAGTTGGCTAGGCGTCTACTTTTAAATATGTTGTACGCATATGAAGCATGTGACTGTTATACTAACGTGTTATGGTTTTGCTAACGATGTATTATGTGAACTGTTTTGTATATTGTTGTTAACCCTTGTGTTGCAGTATGGCAGCGAATGTTGATGTTGGTGATGCGATAAGTGTAAATGCTAGTGCTAGACATACAAATCCCCTACCGCCGCCAGCCTTGGGCGAAGAGCCGTCCGAACAACAGTTATTGCTGGGAGAACTGAGTTTGACGCAGTTTCTAGCTTATCGGCCCCCGATTTTTGAAGGGACTGAAACAGGGGAGAAGGCCGAGGAATGGCTAGAGAGGTTGGAGCAGATATTTGTGGCTGCCCCGTGCGCAAAGACAGCGTGGATACGGCTATCAGAATTTCAGTTGGCCAAAAAGGCGTTGATGTGGTGGAAGACCACAGTGATTGAACAGGAGGCCCAGGGTCAGGAAATAAACTGGAAGTTGTTTAGGACTCGATTTCTGACCCTGTACTTCTCAGCGGCGGCACGGCAGGCTAAAGAGGATGAATTCACTAGCTTGAGGCAAGGTACTATGCCGGTGTCCGACTATGCCCTCCAGTACTGTTCCTTACTTCGATATGTACCTCATATCGCCACTAGCACCCAAGCAAAGATGAGGAACTTCATGAAAGGCTTGAGGCCGGAGTTGTATGATAGGGTGATCACTTATGGCCCTACTTGTTTTGATGATGCCCTAGCACGAGCTGAACTGGCAGAGTTAGGAGTGGGTGCATATCCGACTGTGGCACCGTCTCCAGCACCATTACAGAGGCCGACTCCTGAAAACTTGAAACCAAGGGGCGACCATTTTAAATCAAAGGGAAACTCATCATCTTCCAGATTCAGTGGTAGATGGCATGATGCTCGTGGAAGGGGTGGTCGTGGAAGTAATGCTCCGTCTCATAGGGGACAGTCTCAGGCTAGAAGTTTTGAAAAGGTTAAGTGTTTTCTGTGCGGAGGACCTCATTCAGTGAAAGGATGCTCCGCTTGTTACGAATGTGGTAAACATGGCCACTTGGCCCGGAATTGTCCTAACCGGGGAGGATCACAGAATACGATGGGGAGACCTTCAGACAGGCCAGCACAGCAGAGACCACCATTTGCACCGAGGCCATTGGGAGGACAGCCGTTGGGGCCACCTCAAGGGCAAGTGTACGCCCTAACCAGGGAGCAGGCTACAACAGCTCCAGAGGAAGTGATAGCGGGTACGTGTCATTTATTTACGCATCCTGCTTATATTTTGATAGATACAGGTGCGTCACACTCCTTTGTGTCGACAAGTTTTGTGGAGAGGCACCGTATATGCATGACTCCGTCACCCACGCCTCTTGTGTTTTCGACACCCGCTGGAAAAAGTGTGATTGCAGATCGGTTCATTGATGACGGCCTCATTTATTTTGAGGGCAATGAGTTGAAGTCAGATTTGATCGTTTTGGAGATGTCAGATTTTGATTGCATCGTGGGGATTGATGTGCTAAACAGGTATCAGGCAGTGGTGGACTGCAGACAGAGAACAGTACGGTTCAGATCTGATTTAGGGATTCAGTGGACTTTTTATGGGGATGGTTCCCGCTCAAGAATCCCATTGATATCGGCCTTAAAGATGACTCAGTTATTGGAACGTGGGCATGAAGGTTACCTTATTTATGCCATTGACATTGCTGGAAAGAAAGAAGAATTAAGGGTCGAAGATATTCCAGTAGTTGCCGAGTTTGCCGATGTATTTCCGGAAGAGATTCCCGGATTTCCGCCGATTAGGTAAGTCGAGTTCGGGATCGAATTATTACCAGGGACATCCGCTATTTCTCGTGCCCCTTACCGGATGGCACCGGCAGAGTTGAGGGAGTTGAAAGAGCAACTACAGGAACTCCTTGATAAGGGTTACATACGCCCCAGCGTATCACCTTGGGGTGCGCCTGTGTTATTTGTGAAAAAGAAGGATGGGTCAATGCGGTTGTGCATCGACTACCGGCAATTGAATAAGGCCACAGTGAAGAATAAATACCCTCTTCCGCGGATCGATGACTTATTTGATCAGTTGCAGGGCACGAGGTTGTACAGTAAGATTGATTTGAGGTCGGGGTACCACCAGATTCGAGTTAGAGAGGATGATGTACAGAAGACGGCCTTCCGGACCCGTTATGGTCATTATGAGTTTTTGGTTATGCCGTTTGGAGTGACAAACACCCCGGCTGTATTCATGAGCTTAATGAATCGAGTGTTCCAACCCTATTTGGATCAGTTCGTCATCGTATTTATTGATGATATACTTATCTATTCTCGGAGCAAGGATGAACACAGGAATCATTTGAGGACAGTGCTCCAGATTCTGCGGGACAATCAGTTGTATGCAAAGCTGAGCAAGTGTGAATTTTGGCTGAGCAGCGTTGTATTTTTGGGGCATGTGATTTCTAGTGATGGGATTTCTGTGGATCCCAGGAAAGTGGAAGCGGTGATGGATTGGTCTGCGCCTACATCTGTGCCCGAGATCCGTAGCTTCCTCGGTTTAGCGGGTTACTACCGACGTTTCGTCGAGGGATTCTCTAAGATCGCTAAGCCGTTGACGCAGTTGACTCAGAAGGGTGTTCCGTTTTCATGGTCTGAGGCATGTGAGCAGAGCTTCCAAGAGTTGAAGCACCGACTGACTACAACACCTGTTCTGGTAATTCCTTCAGAGAACGAGCGGTTTGCTTTGTACACGGATGCATCACTGTAAGGATTGGGCTGTGTACTGATGCAGGATAAGCATGTGGTGGCTTATGCATCGAGGCAGTTGAAGCCTCATGAGACCAGGTACCCGGTTCATGATTTGGAATTGGCGGCCATTATTTTCGCTTTGAAAATTTGGCGACATTATCTCTATGGTACATCCTTTACCATTTATACGGATCATAAGAGCTTGAAGTTTCTATTTACTCAAGCGGAACTGAATATGAGGCAAAGGAGCTGGATGGATTTACTCAAGGACAATGATTGCGAGATAGAGTACCATCCAGGGAAGGCGAACCTGACCGCTGATGCCTTAAGCAGGAAAGTGAAGTATAACAGCAGATGATGTGATTCAACTATCGGCTTTGATGACCTCTTGTTGTCAATTGGGATATGATTTTGATTTAGATGTATCGCCGGTGCTGGTGTCGACCTTATTGGCAGAACCGGACATCTTTGAACTTATCAGGAAAGCTCAGACGTCAGACGTTGAGGTACAGAGATGGTTGTCATATTTACGAATGGGTCAATTATCGAAGTTCAGAGTAGCAGAAGATGGTTCCTTGAGGCTTGGTAACCGTTGGGTAGTGCCGAGGGCACCAGAGTTACGCCAAGGAATCTTGCATCGTGCTCATTGTAGCAGATTTAGCATCCATCCAGGTGGGAGAAAGATGTACAAGGACTTGTGTAATCAATTTTGGTGGAGACGGATGAAGAGAGACGTTATGTCATTCGTTGAGAAGTGCCTAATTTGCCAACAAGTGAAAGCAGAAAGGCAGAGGCCCGGAGGCGAGTTGAAGAGTTTAGAGATACCAGAGTGGAAGTGGGAGCACATCTCTATGGATTTCGTGACCCATTTGCCAAGGACTGCCTCGGGATTTGATGCGATCTGGGTGATTGTAGATCGACTGACGAAAGTGGCTCACTTCATCCCATATAGTATGACTTTTACATACTTAAAGATGGCTCAGTTATATGTTCGGGACGTAGTAAGATTGCATGGCATTCCAGTCTCGATTGTATCCGATAGAGACCCGCGGTTCACATCGCACTTTTGGGAGGGTCTTCAATCAGCTTTGGGTACAGTGGTGAGACTGAGTACAGCTTACCACCCTCAGACAGATGGTCAGACAGAGCGTACCATACAGACGCTTGAGGACATATTGAGGGCATGTGTATTGGATTTCGATACTCCGTGGCAAGATTCAGTGCCACTTGTAGAGTTCTCTTACAACAACAGTTATCAGGCGAGCATTCAGATGGCTCCATTTGAGGCCCTTTACGGTCGACGTTGTAGGTCACCGTTATACTGGGAAGATTTGACTAGTAAGACGGTCGGAGGACCGGAATTGATTCGTGAAATGGAAGAAAAAATCAAAGTGATCCGTCAGAAAATGAAAGCGGCTCAAGATAGACAAGCGGCCTATGCTAATAAACGACGGCGACCATTGGAATTCCAAGTAGGAAACAAGGTCTTTCTGAAAATCTCACCTTTCAGAGGTGTAGTTCGTTTCGGTATGCGGGGGAAGTTGTCTCCGAGGTATGTTGGGCCATACGAGATATTGCAGCGCATTGGCACTTTGGCTTACCGTCTAGCCCTACCACCGTCATTATCCGGTATACATGATGTCTTCCATGTTTCTATGTTAAGGAAGTATGAGCCGGACCCGTCTCATGTGTTGCAGCCTTCTGAGGTTCAGTTGAGTTCAGATGTATCCTATGTTGAACGGCCAGTCAGAATTCTGGATCGAGAGGATCGCAGACTTCGAAGCAAGGTCATACCGATGGTCAAGGTTCAGTGGGATCGTCGGGGTGTCGAAGAGGCCACGTGGGAGACGGAACGGCATATGGTGCAGCACTACCCAGAACTATTCTCTGGTATGTGATTTATGTTTAGTCTTGGTTGGGTAAGTGCGTGTGATTTCGAGGGCGAAATCTTATAAGTAGGGGAGTATTGTGATATCCCCGAAATAATTATATGCAATTTGGGCATGTTTATGTGATTTATGGTGATAATTAATTCTGTGTTGGCGTAAATTATCTTGGTAAAATGCTTAGTCACATGATAGGAGTGACCCGGTAGAGCATTTCGGAGTGCATGTTATTCATGTTGGGTGTTTGGGTGTTTTAATGGTTTAAATGTAATGAGTTGTATTCATTTGGTAAAGCATGATTTTAATAGGGACTTTGATCCATTGTGGTAAAATTGTTTTAAAATATCATGTAAGGGTATTTTATATATCATGCTTGGGTCTTGATGCACATTTTAAACCATAACATGGCATGAGCCACTTGCTCACATCTTTACATCCCATCACCTTTTTCTCTACCAGCCTTTGTCCCCAAGACCCCATCCCTCCACCTTATCTCTTGCAAGAAAACCCCATTTTCGTTTCTTGGCAAGAGGAGAAGGAGAAAAGTTTGAGAAAGAGTCCTTTTGGTGATTCCTTGCAAAAATCTTGAAGCCTAAGGGGTAAGCTATCAATGTAATGAAGTTTTGTTGGTTCTTAATCATTCTTGTGTCATATTTTGGGGTTAAAAAGGGGTGGATCTTGTTCCATCATGTTGTTGTACTTGGGGGGATGTATTTTCATGTTGTTTTGTGGTTATATGTTGAGCTTGGTGGTTGCTTTTGGTTGTGCTTGAGTATAGGTGTGGTTAGAAGCTCATACTTGGATGTTTCTCGCTGAAACAGGGTTTCTCGATCGATCGGAAATTTGGTCCGATCGATCGAGCTAGACAGTACCTAAGCCAGGCGTAAAAAGAGCTTACCGATCGATCGGCGATTTTTACCGATCGATCGGTGTGATGTCTCGATCGATCGGTAAAATGGCCCGATCGATCGGTGGAGGCAGTATTCAGATGCTTATTTTTCTCAACTTGGCGATCGATCGGGGCTTGGGACCGATCGATCGCAAGGCTTAAATTTTGGATTTTGAGATTTTGTTCTAAATGGTGATGTTTTTGATAATGGTTCCTTTATTGATTTCTAATATGGATTCATGTGTTTATGTAGAACCATCCCAGGTAGCCACACAGCCTAGGAGATAAAGTCCACGATATCTCCACTTTTGGAACCAAGGTACGTAGTGAGACGTACGAGCATCGGACGGTAAAACGTGCCATACATTTAATTATGTACATTGTGGATAGTGAATCCTTACACGTGATGATATATGTGAAATGATTTTGATTTACTGTGATAATGGAATCAATTATGGTGATTGATTAATGTGATGGGAATTGATGAATGTTCCGGTAGCCTTTATCTCCGAGCGAGGGAGGTACTTGCCGCTGTCATATGAAGCGATGGTAGTATGATATTTGCCGCTGTCATGTCTAAGCGAGGTAACATGCCGCTGTCATCGTCGAAGCAAGGGATATCATATGATGCCGCTATATGTCGAAGCGAGGGGTCCTAAAATTCCGCTGTTGTATTGGGACCGGAACAGTCACAATTCTAGTGGTTAAAGTGAATTATTGTGGTTATAATTGGAAACGCGTTATCGATCATTATATCGTGAACTAATGATTTTGTGTATAAGCTTGTGAAACAGGAACAACAATGAAATGTGCTAATGTGGTAATCGAGGAGCATATCAATTAATCGTTTCATACGCTTAATTACTTTATTAAGTTAAATTGTGTTAAGTGATGATATATATATATATGCTCATGGTGAGTTGTTCCTGTAGGTACACTTTTGAATCAAGGGGGCTGAGGGTCGGTTGAACTGTGAGCTGTTGAAAGCATAAATGAAGATAGAGTACAGGAAATTTTGGATAGTCTCTACTCGAGAAGTAGTCTAATACTATTACTTAAACATTCATGATCGAGAATGTAACTAATTAAATGTTGAAGTTTTATTTTGGCCTGTAACCTAATTGAGCTCACATCAAACCAGAACCCTAAGATGTCTTTAATGCATATTAGCCCTATTTATATCTTGAATTCACTGTTAAGGTTCAGGGTCCTTACAAACAAACTGCGAAAAATTTTGAGGGTCACTTTTTGAAAGTTTTTAACTAAATCTTCCGCTGTTTACGTTAATATAACAATCTTGTGTTAATTAAACCTTTGATTAGGACCAGGCCCAAACAGTATATATGTATCAAATGTATAAAACACTGTGCTCAATACCGTCACTGGTACTTCGATCCTGGAAGCACCTCCAATCCATAGCTCGAGCTCTACTCCAAAGCCATCGATGTACCTATTCACCTGCCCCAACAGAGACAGCCCCCACAAGGGGTGAGCATACCAATATCCCAAATCCTATAAGCACAATATTACAATTCATAATTTACACAATGTAAAGGCTATGAATATTAAAAGACACTCCCTGGATGGCATCATCCTCACCCGGGATCCCCTATGCTGTTCCTGTTCTCAAAATAACCGAAACCATCAATTTCCCGAATCTCAGTTAACAATTACATTAGTTAACTAGTTCGTCTCCCATATGTCGATACCATAATCAATAATATCAAATCATTAAACAATGATTACTGATATTCCATATATTTCACTTTCTATTCCGTCGCTCGCTCTACAATAGCGGCGTCATAATCGATGTTCGCTCAACAGCGACAACATCCCAATCATTGCTCACTCAAAAGCGGCACCATATAATTCCCAATGCATATCAAGTGATTGCAACAACCATATATTATTCATGCACAACAATTGCAATGATATATTTAAAGCTATGCTCGTACGTTATACGTACCTTAGAATTCCGTAGTCCAACTTAAACTTGCCTTGGTCCCGTGACCGATGAATTACGTGCTACCACATAAGATAATTCACAATCAAATATAAGCATGCAACGACATGCCCAAGCATGTTCACAACCTCCAAACCTATCATCAATCCATGACGAATAACCATTTTAAAAGACTCCGGGTTAAGCATGCATAATACCCAAAACATTCCATTTTATACGAAAGGTTAGCCAATTACTAAATCTAGTCATTCCATATTCTCTTTAAAATTTGGCTCCAACCATTCCATTTTAAAAGTATAGCATTCCCATTGGAATGTAGACATTGCCCCAAAAATTGGCTAATTAAACCTCGTTTCCAAAATCCCGATATTTTCCAAAATTTAAAAAAAAAAACAAAGGAAACAGGGCCGCGATCGATCGCCACCTCCTCGCGATCGATCGCGAGACCCTACTGCCCGAAAAATGCATGCCGCGATCGATCGCCAGATCTCGCGATCGATCGCCAAGACCCCCGCGATCGATCGCCCATTTCTCGAGATCGATCGCCGCGACTATTCATCGTCACCCAAAAATCAGTAACATGTCGCGATCGATCGGCACCAAGCCACGATCGATCGCAACCAGCGGGTTTCCAAAAAATTCGAGCTTTAATGGTGTTTTTCGCACCAAACTCAAAACCAACACCACATACACCTTCAACACCTCCAATACTCCATTTAAAACTAATAAAAACACCAAAAATCCCCAATTTCTAAACTTTTGGATTTTTACCAAAAATCCCCAATTTCTAAACCCAACATAATTCTTAACCAAAAGCCATAATACCACAATCAAAAAGAAGATGGAGGAGAGGGGACGTGCAATACCTCATTATCTTTGAGAAATCTTGCTCCGAGATCGAGCCTTGCTTGATTCTTCCATGGGAGGAGAAAAGGAGGGTTTGGGGAAATGGGGGAAGAGGCGTGGAAGAGGAGAGAGAGAGAGAGGAGAGGAAAATGGCTACACACCGAGCCCTCTTGGCATATATATAGTACCAAGTCTCAAAAATTCCAAGTCCTCCACAAATCCATCATGACTCAGTAAAAATCATATGTGCTCAATAATTACCTCTCAATCTCTATTTCCATTACCAGCTCTAGCACAAAGTACTCCGGACCTCAGACACCATCAAAAACCCAATTCCAGGGTTTTTCACCACGATGAGAATACAATCTCAACCTTTGAATCCAACGATCCCAAAATACCCGATTTAACATTCTCGGGTGTCCCAACATCGCAATTAATTCATAATTGCCACAAATAAAATCCCTTGAGGATCATTACCACACCGGGATTAACGCCATTAATTCCCGGGCATCACACTAACTGTCCTTCACAGTTAGGACAATGCCGAGCAATGTGGCCCATCTTGCCACACCTACAACAAGCCGAACAGTCGTGCATCAAATGAGGTCCTCCACAGAAATGACATTTTGCTTCTCCAATTCTACTTTCTTGAGTTTGTCCTCTATTGGTGGATGCATTGCTCCTCCGTCCTACTGTCTTCGATTATCCATCCGCTTCCCACTAAATCGAGAAGATGATGAAGTTCCACGAGATTTAAATGATTCCCCTCGAGGCCTCAGGTTATCAGATACTGGCCTATGTTGTGGAACTTGCGGGGGTACTGCATCTGTATAAGCACTAACTCCAATCTCTGCTAGCTCTGCTCTGGTAAGAGCATCATCAAAGGAGCTGTGGTTGTTGGAAAGAACCCGATCAAACAGCTCCAGCCTCAAGCCTTTCAGAAAATCCCTCATCTTAGCATGACCATTTGTAGCAATGTGAGGGACATACCTCAACAGTGATGAGTATTGCATAGCATAGTCCGAAACAATCATATTGCCCTGCTTCAAGTTTGAGAACTCATCCTCCTTCTGTGATACTCGAAAATAACTAAATGAATTATGACTTGATTGTTGTAATTATGGAATAATTATGTAATTGTAAGTACACTCGATATGGAGGTAAACCGAGTATAGATTTGCTTGTAATAATCAAATGAGAACTTGAGTAAAAGATGAATAAAATCTTGATGATTTTTGAAGTGTGTTGAAATGGAAGGGATTGGAAATAATTATAGATGATCATGGGAATTAAAGCCTAATCATATCTTTGATATAAACATATTGATGAGCACTTAAACTTAAATCCTAATTAACTAGCATCATTGTGATAAAGTTGATGGCAATAGATTGGACTTGGATCACCCTTTTTATCCACACAATCTGCACTCTCACACACACCACACCACTTTCACCTAAAAATCTCTACACTCCATCTTCCTCCTCCATTCATTCTAGCTGAAAGATTCCGATCTTCCTCCCCCAAGGATTTAGATTTGAAGAAGTGTAGAGGTAAGTAATCATGTTTTATAGGATGTATTGAATGTTGTTTGTGTTCTTGCTTAGCATTTCCCTTCCTACTTTCATTTTTGAAATTAGATTGAAGTTCTTGTTAGAAAATGGAGCTTGGTGTTGAAAAATGAAGTATTATATGGTGTATTGGTGTATTGTTGTTCGGATATTAGAATTATACATGTATATGTGCATGGTATGGAAAGATATGCAGGAAAGCGGAAGTTTTTCGGATCGATAACTGAGTTATGCGCGATCGATCGCGCAAAGCCCTCCAATGATTCTGCGAGAAAACAGCTCGGTGATCGATCGCCTAAAAATATGCGATCGATCGCCTGCGAACAGAAGGTTTTCGCGATCGATCGCGAAGTATAGGCAATCGATCGCAAGCCCCTGAATTTAGAAAAATTGATTTTTTTTGAGAAATTTGAAATGAATTATAATGTGGCTCTAATATGTTATTGTTGGGTTGTGTAGAGTCTTCCCAAGCATAGTGACAACGAAGGGGATAATCTAAATTGTCTCATATTTTGTGGAAACGACAAACAGGTACGTAGAATGACGTACGAGTAATTGGTGGTGCAATTATGCTATTTTAATTATGTAATGTGCATTGATATGTGTTTGAGTATGTTTGGATATTCAATGTGGTTGTTATATTCGAGCGAGGAATATGGTACTTGCCGCTGTCATATGAATCGATGGAAATATGATACTTGTCGTTGTCATGTCGAAGCGATGATCATGCCGTTGTCATGTCGAAGCGAGGGGTATTATATAATGCCGCTATATGTCAAAGCGAGGGGTGCTAAAATACCGCTGTTATAACAAGACCGGAATAGTTGCGTGAGATATGTGGATATCGATATGTATTGTTACATATGAATGAATTATAGAGTTGAACACTTATATTGTGAGCTGATGATTATGTACATAAGTTATGGGACAAGAACGACCAGGAGAATATGTCGATGCATCATTTCAGGGAGTATACATGATAAATGTCTTATGCAATTATTTATATTATTGCTCTTGAGTTTTGTTAATGAACGATGTATTTGCTCATGGACGGTGGATTATTCCTGTAGGAACTTTTGGCAAGGAAGATTGAGGCAAGGATAGAGTCTGATGGACTTAGAGGGTATTGACTTCGTCAACATAGAAGGGCGATGATATTTTGAATAGAATCTTTTGAACTAGTAGGATGAACTACTATATTATCACGTTCTTGTATTGAAGATGTAATCATTTGAACATGAATTTTGTAAACCCATCGAATGCCCGGTGCATAGAACCTCATTTCTTCTTGTTTAATTGAGTACACTTATGTCTAAATGAATGCTTAAGGTATATGAGGCCGTACACCTTCAGTTTTCTTGCCGCAGTCGAGAAGTATCGACTCAAGAATCGAGTCCTGAATAAGCTCCAGTCTACCAAAATCCCTTGAGCTCTCATTTCCATCTCGGTCGTCTTCCACCACATGGAAGATTTCTTCGCTAATTGAAATTCTGCTTGGCTAATTGAAATTCTGCTAGCCTCAACCAGACAGTCTTAGCATAGGGTGCAGACAAAAAGATCTGTTCAATCCTCTCAAGCCATTCCTCTGCTTCCTCCCATGTCTCAGTTCCCTCAAAGCGGGGTGGATGGAAGGTCAAAAACTATGTCAGACTCAGTTCCCCGGGTAATAGCAGCTACGCTATCGGTTCCACACCCATGGCCGGTGGCGGTAGAGGATTAGTCTGAGCAATACTAGCATTTACACTCCCTACATCACCCACCTACTCATTGAGGTGCTCAGGATTTCTGGCTGCCATGCTGTAGTACAGAGGTTAACAACAATACCAAAAATAATTCATGTATTACACCGTTAGATAACATGAACAACAATATTCTAAGCATGTTAGTATAACAAATATATACACAGATATGCCCCACATGCATAAACATGCTCATAAGAGAACACCTAGCCAACTTGCTTGCTAAGTCTACCCTTCGCTCATTCTCGGGTTCTCTAACCACTACTCTGATACCACTAATGTAAGGCCTCGATACCTTAAGTGCGGATTAAAAACATAAGGAGAGCTAAACATGCATAAATCAGAGTATAAGGATGCCTTGAGCTTAAGGATTACAGTGCCAAAAATAAAATTCCAAAAAGGATTAATTACATTCCCGCAAAATGAACGTTAATGTTATAGCTTGACACTACCCCTAGAGTAGAGACTATACAAAATAATCATGTCCTTCTATACCAATAGCACTCCTTACAAAGCTCACCGCATCATTGGAGTATAACCTCGACTTATAATAACATGCACCACTGCATCCAATATACACATGCAACCATATTGCATAATCCAATATGTATATGCAACCATAATGCATAATCCAAATGTAAAAAAACATTTGACCGTCCGATGCTCGTACGTCTCACTACGTACCTTTCTTCCAAAATGTGGAATGTTGTAGGACTTTATCTCATGTGTTGTGTTGCCACCTGGGAAGGCTCTATCACAAAATCCAATATTAGAGGCCAAATTATAATCCAATATCAAAATCCCATCAATTTAACCACAATGGGTCGATAAAAGTTCCCCGAAACTCAAAGGAGAACACAAAATAACATTCGAGCAATATCGCTCTACTGATCGATCGGTCACCATTACCGATCGATCGGTAAATATCCGAATTTCTGATTTTCGCTACGGCTTTGTACCAATCGATCGGTCTAAGCTACCGATCAATGCTAGCCACCGCCGATCGATCGGTCGCTCGTACCCAAATATTTACCCATTGCTATGCACTTGCATCGATCGATCGCTACGATGCTACCGATCGATCGATCGCTGCAAAATTTTCGGAAAAACAACATTTTATAGCGTAAAATCCATTCCTTAAACATATACAACCCAACACAACATATATCCTCAACCCAACACATCAAATACCTCAAAACACAGCATAATAACCAAAAAACCACCACATTATAAAATCAAACCCTTTTTAACCCCTAAAACACAAACCCATTTAATTTCAATACATATTAAAACAATACTAGGAGGGATTCATACCACTTGAAGTTTCAATTCTTTAAAATTTCCAAGCAAAAGAACTTGAAAATCCTTTCTCCTCTCCTCCTCTTGATAATCGATTAAGTGGGTTTATTTGGGGGGTTTGAGTGTTTTAGATAAAGAGTGGTGGGGATAATGAGGGTAATGGGGGGAAGAGAGGGGGTTTGATTAAAACCAAGACCAAGTATTTAACAAGATGTATAAAATACCCATATATGATATTTTTTAAAAGCATTTTTCCAAAAATGCACCATAACTCCAATTAAACATGCTTTCCAAAATAATTAACATACACCACAAATAACCATGCCAAAACTCAATTTCCACAACATGCATCACATGCACCCTGAAATATACTACCAGGTCATGCCCACCGCATAATTATACATTCACCACCAAAATTAATTTAACACCATATTAATCACATAAACATAATTAATGGTCCAAATGCACATAATTATTTCAGGGATATCACATCAGGCCTGGAAGCATTTCCAATCAACAACTCGAACTCAACTCCGGAGCCATTGTTGTACCTGTTCTACCTATCCTAACAGAAATAGCCCCCACATGGGGTGAGCATACTAATAACGCCATCTTAATAACCACACTATCATAATTCACAATTTACAGAATATAAAACTGTAAATGTAAAAGATACTCCCTGAATAGTATCGTTATCATATGGGATCCCCCGTGTTGTTCCTGTTCTCACAATAGCCAAATCATCAAATCCCCATAATCAGTTAGTCATTACATTGATTAATTGTACCCATGCTCAAACCATTAATTCCATAATCAATTACAGTTAAATCATTACAATCATGACTTTACAGATATCACATATATCTTAACAATGATTCCACAGTTCTATCACATCATATCACATTGCTCGCTCAATAGCGGAGGCATTCCATCCTCTCGCACGCTCAATAGCGGCGGCATCATAACCGATGTTCGCTCAACAGCGACAACATCATAACAATTGCTCGCTCCATAGCAGCACCGAATAATTCGCAATATATACCAACCCTAGTATATTATTCATTCTACAATGACAATAATATATAACACTAGGCTCGTGCGGTATACGTACCTTATAGTCCATTAGCCAGAACCAATCATTGCCTTTGCCACGAGATTTGGTGAATTAAATGCTTTTTACAAATAATAACTCACAATCAATAATAAAATCACAACCACATGCATAAGCATGTACACAGCCCCCAAATACATCATCCTACCATGATCATTAATCACCATTTTTGAACTATGCATACTAACAAGGAATCCCAACTTAATGTCCAATGAGTTACCAATTAACTCGAACGAGTAGTACGTCTTATTAAAGTTCAACCCAAACCATTTCATTTTAAAGCATAGTATTCCTATTGGAGTGTAGACATCGTCCCGAAAATCTACAAAACAAACCCCAATTCCGAAATCCTGACATTTGCGAAAATTTAAAAAAAAACAAAGGAACAGGGGCCCCGAACGATCGCCATTTCCCGCGATCCACCGCGAGATCTTATTGCCAAAAAATTCAACCTCCGCGATCTATCGTCGCTTAACGCCGATCGATCGCCAACATCGCCTACCTCACCACGATCGATTGGTAGATTCTTGTGATCGATCGCGGGTACTGTACGTCTCCAAAATCCAGCGTAATGTCGCGACTGATCGGCGCCAAGCCGCGATCGATCGCGACCTGTGATTTCCAAAAAAAACTTTGATTTTATGGCGTTTTTCACACCCAAATTCAAACCCCCAACACATTCACAACCCCAAATACTCCATTTAAAGTCAATAAAAACTCCCAAAACAACACTTTTAACATTTTTACCAAAAATCCCCAAAACCCAAAATCCATTGCTAAACCCAACCAAACCTTACAAAACCATAATCAATACAAAGAAAAAAGTGAGGGGAAGAACATTACCCAATTATCTTCGAGAAATCACCGAGACTATACATCTTCTCCAAAAATCAGTGTAATGTCGTGATCGATCGGCGCCAAGCCGCGATCGCGACCTACGATTTTTCGAAAAATATTTTGCTTCAATGGTGTTTTGCACCCCAAAATCAAAACCAACACCCCCAACACCTTCACAACCTCAAATACTCCATTTAAACTCATGAAAAACACCAAACCATTACCTTAACCATTTTACCAAAAATCCCCAAATTTCAAAACCATTCTCATACATAAACAAATACCATAAAATTACTACCAAGACGAAGATAAAGACAAGGCGAAGGATCTTACCCAATTATCTTCGAGAAATCTCGCTCCGAAAGCGAGCCTCCAACGATTTTCTCTTCCAAGAGAAAAGAGGAAAAGATGGGGGAAGGAAAGTGTAAGGACCCCTAGCCCTTAACCCTTGATTAGTGTATTAACCACTATATGTGGCACATGCTTTCAGTAAAAATCAATCGGGAAACTCAGATAATACTTTACCATTGAATGGCAATTACAAAATTTCTTAATGTTCGACGTTATAAGATCATCTCTACCAACAATAGACTCATAGATTTCGCCAATTACCATTCCAATTACGCCACTTTTTACATTGGCCTTTTATAAAAATTTGGGCAGAGTCTCCCCATAAATTGAGCTATCCCGAAATAAAAGCACATCACATAAAATAATTCCCGGCCAGGGAAAGCACAATACTTAACAGAATACAGAACACTAAGTAAATTCCCAGCAAGGGAAGGCACCACACAATAAGACAACAAAAGTGGGTTCCAACACCCACATAATACACCAATGACTCTCATATCATTTAGCAATTCTACCACTAATTGCATGCAACATAGAATGAAAGAGAGAAAGGCTCATGCCTTTATATACAACCAATATACAAGAATAATCGTGCTCACATGCGAGCATCATGAATGTGTATATAACCCTCAGGTGTATATAAGTACCCTATATGATACCTTGCTCCATCAAGCCCTGGTACCTCGATCCTAGAAGTGTCTCCAATCAACAGCTCGAGCTCATCTCCAAAGCCATCGATGTATTTGTTCTACCTGTCCCAACAGAGACAGCCCCAACGGGGTGAGCATACTAATACACAAAATCCCATGATCACAATAATGAAATTCATAATTTACAAAAATGTAAATACTAATGAATTTAAATGATACTCCCTGGATGGCAACGTCCTCATCCGGGATTCCGTGTACTGTCCCTGTTCTCACAATCATCAAACTCATCAAATCTCAAAAATCAGTAAATCAACACATTGATTAACTCATCGCATGCCTAATTCTCGAATATCAATAAATAGTGATTCCAAATTCATTATACATGCAAATATAGATATCTCAATATCTAATATTGATTTCTCAACTTCGCTACCAATCACAGATAGCTCAGATGCCTCGCATTTATTTTACCAATTCTCCATTATTCTCAGACATCTCAAATGTCTCACAATGATTACATGATTCCACAGTCATTCTCAGGCATCTCAATGCCCCACAATGGTCATATAAATCCAGTACCCCATATGTCTTGTAAAGGTTATACTACTATAGTATTACGCACGCTTGTGGCGGCGATATCAAGATTAGGTCGTTCCATAGCTATATCAACACATATATATAACCATACGCACAACTATTTAATGCAATCAAAATACATTATGCATTTCACAAATGCTCTCATATAAAGTAATGCTCGTACGTCACACGTACCTTAAATCTCCGTAGTCCGAGCCAAACCTTGCTCGAGTTCCATGCCCCGAGGAATGATGTGCTAACACGATAAATAATTTACAATTGTTTACGAACATGCAAACCCATGCTCAAGCACATCCATAACCCTTATAAAAAAATATTGTCGACACACGACAATTGACCATTTAAAAGACCCGGGGCAGAGCACATACAGGGAGGGAAATCGAATGAGACACCAACAAAAATTGCTCAAGAACCACCCTTCAATTTTCGAACCCTTAACATCACAATTCGAACCCATCCAAGCACCAAAATTCAACCAAACAAGTAATAATCGATCAACATCATGAACAATCGCCCTTCCTGCCAAAACCCCAAAAATCGAACACAACCCTCACGCATACAGGGAATAATTTCGAACCAACAACACAAAATTAGCAGGGAATTACAGGAGAAGAACAAAAAAGGGGTAAGGAAGGTTACCCAATCGAAAATCTGAAGAAAATTGCTCGAAATCGGAAGAACCCTAGAAATCGGACCTCGGCTCTTTTCTGGTAAATCCGAACGAAAAACGCGACGAAATCTCAGATTCTTGGTGTGGAAAGTTGCGCCTGGAAGAGACGAACACAACGGCGGTCCGGACGCGCCGGATGGTGGCCGGACGGCGGTGGGCGCGGCGCTTTAATCGGCGAGGGTTGGGGAAAATCGGGATGAGGCAGAGGAGGGAGAGAGACTGGCGAGGGGTGAAAGAATGGTTTCCAAAATTAAAATCTCCGGTTCAACTGGTATATATAGCAAAATTACCCCGAAATACCAATAGCCCCACAAATACATCATGATTCATTAAAAATCATCTGTTTTCAAAAACTCTCTCTCTAACCTCAAAAACCCATACCGGTGCCCACACAAAGCACCCCAGATCCCGAGTCATACTAAAAACCCAACTCATAGGTTTTTCACCGAAATGAGAATACAATCTCAACCTCGGGATCCAACGATCCCAACTACCCAAAAGACAAGCTCGGGAGGCCCAACACCGCGATTAAACTCCAAATCACCACGTAAAAACAAACTTTAGGGGTCAATAATACTCCGGGATTAACATCTATAATCACAGGTCATCACAATATCCCCCACTAAAAGAATTTCGTCCTCGAAATTAGCACAGGCGTACTCCAAGTACAGCCGCAATAATTCAAACCAAAACACATGACCGTGAATCGAACAGTCACCCTTAGCCCCGACATGACTATCATGAACGCATCCTGGATGACACATCGGTCGCGAGGACACTAACCTCGCACCAAACCCTGGAATGAAATAAACTTTCTAGTACACCAAAATCGAAAGAGCGTCAGCACAACACAATGCTAACAATCCAAAAGCAGTTAGCCAACTGAAACTGCAAGGATTCGAATCGCTCCCGATTCCATCATAGATATCATTCAATGACATCTTTACTATGACTCACGATGTCTAACACACATCATTACGAGGAAACACTAGTATACCACGGTATACTCATACCAGATCTGGTTCCCGCTACACAGACCACTTCCATCCAAGGGGCAGTTGCACCCTCTACAACTCGGATCGGGCAACTCACGGCCACCGATCCACACCCAAACACATCTCATAAGATGTCCACCTCCGGATGTTCCATGAATCACATCCTGGTTAAAAGAAACAATCGAGACTCCACAGCGTCTCAAATTCTGAAAGGACATGCAACACACCAATTGCATCCTCAACACTTGTGTCGACAGTGATACCCTACAAATCCGAATTCCTGCCATCCCTTGTTGCCCTAGGATTTAACAATCCAAACTTGGGGAGGCTATCGCATAACTTGGAAGAAAACACCAACAAGAAAACACCTTAACCCACACAAGACGATCCCTCCTCAAAGGGAGTCAACTCAACCTCACGATCATTCCCCAGTATTATCGTGCCATGGAGATTCCCAATCTCGAGGTGTTCCATATCTCTCATCAGAGATTTAACCATCCAACATAGCATAACTATATGCTTGACAAAAATGAAATCAATAACTGGCATCCGTATACTCACCGGTATACCTGCCTAAGCACGGACACCACATGCATACTCAATGCACTTGGCTCGGGTATCTACAACATACCCCTAAGCCCCAAACACAACCGTCAATTCTGAGTCATTCCCATCCAGTGGAGAATGATAATCGACTATTAACAACACACGGTGTGTTTCTCAAAATCAACACCACATGGACCAACTTATCGAATCTTTCAAAGATTCCCAATAGGTATAATACTACCTCCTTCCTCACAAGGAAAGTGTCATCGAACCCGAGATCCACTAGTCTCGAACCACCGTTCGGAAAACCTGGATACAATAGCACCCATTGCATCCCAAATACACGGATTCCCCAGATCAAGTCAACAACGACTTGATGACTCTCTTGTTGGTACTCCAACATCATGAGCTGTCCCAGACAAGTCTCACCAAGATTAAACATAAACGTATACATGTTTCAGTGAGGCATGCCCAACCTCAACCTCAAATGACGTGGTGACTACTAGAGTCCACCACAATCCACATCGTATCACCTTACGATTTGCCAAACTTGGTTCCAACGAGCAGTATAACGGCTCTAGCAAGCCCCTCATGGTGCTGCACACACGCGGCAGACAAACTAGTCGCTGCCTCTTTAGGTTTACCTCAAACCTACCAATAAGACGGACGTTTTCGCACGGCATACCATACCGCAGGAAGAAAAATCAATAGAGTCGTGGGTCTTTACCCAAAGTTCCTCTAATGCTGATACACCCTGGACACTCCAGTGTCCCTATGTACTTAACGTAACCTGATCCTAATCCTTTAGGACCCATTCTACACCCTCAAGGGTGGTGTGACCATGTATACCACATGTCATATCGACAGAAAGCGAGTAAATTACTCCTGTCGTCAAATTACATGGCCAAAAAGCCATTCCAACGAGCATACCTCAAGGGTATCACTACTCGTAATATGATCACCGCAAACATATACTGCGGTACAATCACGTGTACAGCGCGTCAATCCATTTCTCGAGCAACCCGCTCGGTATAAGGGTCACGTCAACCGGTGACGTACACACCACCTTGTGCTCGCCACTGGCACCCAAGGCATACAACTGAATATGTATACTCAACGCATTGTTCATCGTAACGATGATGCATGTCTAATAAGACATCTCCGACACCATCGTCATCGTCATCCCGTGACGACACATGCCCACTCATGGCATCTAAGGCATTGTCAACTAGTGACGATACATGTCAACAATGCCATCTAAACAACCTAGTCAACTCGTGACGGTCCATGTACATCAACGTATGCCATCCACCATTATGCTAATAGAATAGTAATATCCCATACTTCATCGCTAACAAAGATAGCGGCATACCTGTCTCCATCGCTCGATAATAGTGCGTAATCAGCACCCATCGCTCGAAGGCGGCATAATCCTGTGCTGCGTACATAGTGGCACAATCCATCGCTATAGAATCGACGGCATGATACCTCATCATATAATAAGTGGCATGAAACCTCGCTATACACCTGAGCCTGAATCATCGTCCACATAATAGTGGAACGAGGCATCACTATTAACATATCTGGCGGCACGAATCATCGCCAATCCTCATAGAAGAATGAGTCATCGTAAATCATTGTGATATCCCCGAAATGATTATGTGATTTTAATCATTTAATTTAAATTATGATGATTTGAGTGTTAATTCATGGGATTGAATTAATATTATTGGGGAGATTCATTTCAGGGTGCATGTGGTATATGTTGGGTTTTTGGGGTCGTGGCATGTTTATTTGGGGTGTGTGTTGTTTGTTTTGGTAAAACATGTTAATGGGAATTGAAGTATTTTATGGAGAAAATACTATAAATATCGTGTGAGGATATTCTAATACATCGTGCTAAAAACCGGGACCAAAACATAACACATCAAACCACCCAACACCCAACCACCCCCCCCAACCCATGCCAATCAAACTGTTCAACGCTGATTGCCCACCCCACTTGGCTCAATCATTCACTCTTCTTCCTCCTTCCCAAATCTCGGCCCTTCTCTCCCAAACAAACACCAGCACTTGCTAATCAAAATTCTGAGGAGCTTTCCCTTTTTCATCGCCTGGAAGCCTTTGAAAAATCGGAGCAAAATAGGGTGAGAAACCATGCTCTGTTTTTGCTTTTAACTTGTTTAAGTACATGTTTTTAGGTGGCGTGAAAATGGCATGTTAGCTTAGGTTTCTTTAAACCTTCGATTTAAATGCTTACATGGTGTTATTATGTAACTCTCAGTGTTTTTCCTTATGTATATTACATGTTTTATGTTGAGGAAATAAGCATGTAAAGTAGGGTGTTCGGAAATCTGGGTAGGAGTATGCCCTGTTTTTCTGGAAAATGTGGACTGTGAATGAATTTGAGGAGGTGATATTATGCATGTTAGATGGGTTTTAGGGTGAACCTTCGATTTGAGTACATGCATGGTAGTTTGTAAAGCCCAGGACGTTTTATGTTTGAGCATGTTTTATGTTATATGTCATAGTTTTAATAGCATGAAATGAGGTGCTCAAGAAATCTGGAAATGAATATGTTGCCCTGTTTCCAGAAAAGTTGATCGAGTACTTGTGTAAATGGTCGACGTTTATGCATGTGGGCTTGTGTTTGGGGTGTAAATTTGATATGGTTACACTCAGGGTAGTATGTTATAACTGCTAGCATGTTTCTTTGGGCATGGTGTATGTCTTACATGTTAGATTTAAGGGTATGAATATTGGTGTTAAGGAATTCTGGAAAATCTGGGTTGATTATGATCGACCGATCGATCGGTGAATAACACCGATCGATCGGCAAAAGCCGTAGCTTTTTTATTTAATTCAAACAGTTCACCGATCGATCGGTGATGAGGTCCGATCGATCGGCGGTGCCTTTTTTTTTTTAAATGTAGAATTTGTTTTAAATTTGATATTGGATTGTAATGAGACATCTAATATTGTGTTGTACACTGGTGTAGAGCCTTCACAGACAGCTACACAGCGCAGGGGATAGAGTCCCACAACACACTACATTTTGAAAAGGTACGTAAGCGACGTACGGGCATCCCAACGGTAACATGTACTTTATGTTTGTCTTTTTGACACATGATGAATGCAATGTGATGCATTAAGAGTTTGATACATGTTATTATGCATTGTTGTTGCATATTGTGAGGTGGAATAAAGAGGTGTATTCTACGAGTCAAGAGAGATCATAGTGTATGTTTAATGCTTATGCTTGTTCTGTAGTAATGATGCGGGGAGGATTGTACCGCTCATTATGAGGTTTTGTAGTAATGATGCGGGGAGGATTGTACCGCTCATTATGAGTTTCTGTAGTAATGAAGCGGGGAAGATTGTACCGCTCATTATGAGTTTATGTAGTAATGAAGCGGGGAGGATTGTACCGCTCATTATGAGTTGTGGAAGCATGAAGCATTAACATAACTGTTGATATATGACTCAAAAGATATGTAAAGAAAGAGGTTATATGTCATGACATTATTAAAGGATCCATAATTTCATATAATGTGTTTTATTATGAGTTATGGTACGGGGACAACCAATGGGCGTTGTAAATGCTTGGAAATACAGGAAGTGCTTTGTATTTATGATTTGTGCATTTACACTTTACATTCATATTATGTTGTATATGAATTATGATATGCTCATGTGTTGGGGGTTGTCTTTGTAGGTGCTTTTGTGGACGAGAACCAGGGTCGGGGTTGATATGCTGAGCTGTAAGGAGTGCTACAGGATCAGCATGTTAGAGAAAATTTTTTTATAGCTTCTACTGAGTAGAGTAAGACTATAATGTAGTACCTTTGTAGGAATTTGTTTTATTCCTTTTGAAACATTTTGGTACTGTAATCTCTAAAGCTCAGGTTAATCAACACGGCACGTTACTCTGATATAATCACATGAATGTTTAGTTCTCTAAATTGCACCTTAGTATCTGTTTGATAAAGGGGTCTTACATTTAGTGGTATCAGAGCCAGGTTAGATAACCAAGGAAGAGTGAAGGGTAGCCTTTAGAAACAAGTTGGCTAGGTATTCATTTGGGCATGGTTATGCATGTGATGCATATGGTTGTATAAGTGTTATACTAACATGCTTTGAATATGATACTCTTGTTATCTAACGGCTTATATTATGAACTGCTTTTGGTATTGTTGTTAACTCTTGTGTTGCAGCATGGCTGAGATTAACCCGGAGAACCCCAATGAGGAGGTAGGGGATATGGACAGTAGGAATGCCAGTATCGCTCAGCTGAATCCTTTACCACCACCTGCTGTGGGCATGGAGCCCAGTGTACAGATGTTACTGCCAGGGGAGCTCAGTTTGAAGCAGTTTCTGAGTTTCCATCCGCCCATGTTTGAGGGGATTGAGTCTGGTGAAGTAGCCGAGGAGTGGTTGGAGCGTATAGAGCAAATACTTGTGACTGCACCCTGTGCACGCACGGCATGGCTGAGGTTAGCCGAGTTTCAGATGGCTAAGAAGCCTGTTATGTGGTGGAAGACCACCGTGATGGAGCTGAGAGCTCTAGGTACGACAGTTGACTGGACTGTATTCCAGACCCGGTTCCTCAACCGGTATTTCTCTGCAGCTGCCAGACAATTAAAGAAAGACGAGTTCAATGCTTTGAAGCAGGGTAGCATGTCAGTGTCAGACTACGCTATGCAGTATTCCTCACTGCTGAGGTATGTACCTCATATCGCTGTGAGCAGCCATGCAAAGATGAGGAACTTTCTGAAGGGATTGAGGCCAGAGCTGTTTGATCGGGTTATCTCCAACAACCCCAGCTCATTTGATGACGCCCTGACACGGGCAGAGTTGGCAGAGATTGCGGTGGGCGCTTATAAGGATGATGTACCCCCTTCAGTACCACCACCGAGGCCTGTTGCTGATAGTTTGAGGCCACGAAGGGATCAGTTCAAGGCTCGTGGGGCCTCATCATCTTCCAGATTTAGTGGGAAGAAGTCTCAGGGTCAGAAACAAATCAATCGGGGTCCCACACAGGAAAGCAAGGTAGGGGGAAACCGATGTAACAACTGTGGAGGATGGCACTCGTCACGTGACTGTCAGGGTTGCTATGTTTGTGGCAAGGTGGGCCACTTGGCTCGAGGTTGCCCCAATCGGAGAGCACCACAGAGACAGGCAGACTCTGGGCCGAATAGGCCAAGGTTTGATGCTGGGAGGGCACCACAGAGACAGCAGTTTGCACCACGACCACAGGGAGGTCAGACGGCAGGACCGCCGCAGGGACAGGTGTATGCACTGACTAGGGAGCAGGCTAAGGCAGCCCCGGAGGAGGTCATTGCTGGTACGTGCCATTTATTTACGTACCCTGCACTTATATTGATAGATACAGGTGCTTCCCATTCTTTTGTATCTACCGCTTTTGTGGAGAGGCACCGCTTGTGCTCGTCTCTGTTACCCACACCTCTCATGGTCTCGACACCCACGGGAAAGCATGTGATTGCAGACCGACTGTTATCTGAATGCCTCATTTATTTTGAGGGCAATGATCTGAGGGCCGATCTGATTCAGTTAGAGATGGCAGACTTTGACTGTATTATCGGCATTGATGTATTGAGCAGATACCGAGCTGTGGTACACTGCCGACAGAGGATAATGCGTTTTCTGTCTGATCAGGGGTTTCAGTGGACTTTCTATGGGGACGACTCTCGTCCAAAGATTCCGGTAATATCAGCGGTTAAGATGGCGCGATTATTGGAGCGTGGCCACACAGGTTACATCATTTATGCCGTGGATGTATCCGAGGAAAAGGAAGTGAGAGCCGAGGACATTCCGGTTGTGGCAGAGTTCATTGATGTGTTCCCAGATGAGATTCCGGGGTTTCCGCCTGTCAGGGATGTTGAGTTTGCCATTGAGCTGCTGCCAGGGACTTCTGCTATATCCCGTGCTCCTTATAGGATGGCACCGGCAGAGCTGAGGGAGTTGAAGGTACAGTTACAAGAGCACCTTGACAAGGGGTACATTCGTCCTAGTGTATCGCCTTGGGGTGCACCAGTCTTGTTC
Source organism: Haberlea rhodopensis (assembly GCA_907163345.1). Taxonomy (NCBI): domain Eukaryota; kingdom Viridiplantae; phylum Streptophyta; class Magnoliopsida; order Lamiales; family Gesneriaceae; genus Haberlea; species Haberlea rhodopensis. Next base: position 138,253 of record CAJQUN010000683.1, read on the forward strand.
GTGAAAAAGAAGGATGGATCAATGCGTCTGTGCATTGACTACAGGCAATTGAACAAGGCCACAGTGAATAACAGGTATCCACTTCCGAGAATTGATGATCTGTTCGACCAGCTTCAGGGTTCAGAGGTGTACTCCAAGATAGACTTGAGGTCAGGCTATCACCAGGTACGGGTTAGAGCTGGTGATGTCCAAAAGACGGCTTTTAGGACTCGGTATGGACACTACGAGTTCTTAGTGATGCCATTCGAGGTGACGAATGCCCCTGCTACATTTATGAGCTTGATGAACAGAGTATTTCAGGAGTACCTCGATCAGTTTGTGATCGTGTTCATTGATGACATCCTGGTCTATTCAAGGAGTGAGGAGGATCATGCCGATCATCTGAGGATAGTTCTCCAGATCCTCAGAGATCATCAGTTGTACGCCAAACTCAGCAAGTGTGAGTTTTGGCTGAGCAGTGTGGCATTCTTGGGCCATATCATATCACGAGAGGGGATATCAGTAGACCCGAGGAAGATAGAGACAGTTATGGATTGGTCTGCCCCTACTTCAGTTGGTGAGATTCGGAGTTTTCTTGGTCTGGCTGGCTATTATCGACGTTTCGTCGAGGGTTTCTCAAAGATCGCCAAGCCACTTACATAGCTGCTCAGCAGGGAGTCTCATTTTGTTGGTCAGAGGCTTGTGAGCAGAGTTTCGGGAAATTGAAGCACAGACTGACTACTGCACCAGTTCTAGTGATTCCCAAGGAGAACAAAGGATTTGTTCTTTATACCGACGCATCGCTACAGGGCTTAGGGTGCGTACTGATGTAGGACAGTCATGTAGTGGCTTACGCTTCGAGACAGTTGATGCCACACGAGTCGAGGTATCCAGTCCATGATCTGGAGTTGGCAGCTATAGTGTTCGTCTTGAAGATATGGCAACACTACTTATACGTACCTCATTTACCATCTTCACTGATCACAAGAGCCTGAAGTTCTTGTTTACACAGGCTGAGCTGAACATGAGGCAGAGGAGGTGGATGGACCTGCTGATGGATTATGATTGTGAAATCCTATACCATCCCGGGAAAGCAAATCTGACAGCCGACGCTTTGAGTCGGAAGGTGAGGAGCACAGCAGAGGATGCCATATGTCTATCAGCTATGTTGGGCTCCTACTGCCATTTGGGATTTGATTATGATGTATCTACTTCACCAGTACGGGTTTTGACCTTGTTAGCTGAGCCTGTCATTTATGATCACATCAGGAAGGCTCAGGGGACCGATACAGAGGTTCAGAGATGGGTATCAGTGGTTCACTCAGGTCAGCCATCGAGATTTAGAGTGGCTGAGGACGGTTCTCTGAGACTTGGCGACTGATGGGTGGTTCCAGATGCACCCGAGTTGCGTCAGGGTTTATTACAGCGAGCTCATTGCAGCAGGATGAGTATCCACCCAGGCGGGAAGAAGATGTATAAGGATTTATACAGCCAGTTCTGGTGGAGGTGGATGAAACGGGATGTTACTTCGTTCGTCAAGCGCTGTTTGATTTGTCAACAGGTAAAGGCCGAGAGGCAAAGGCCTGGAGGTGAGCTAAGGAGTTTGGAGATACCCGAGTGGAAGTGGCAGCACGTGTCTATGGATTTCGTGACCCACTTACCGAGGACTGGTTCGGGTTTTGATGCCATCTGGGTAGTCGTGGACAGATTGACTAAAGTGGCTCACTTCATTCCCTACTGTATGACATATACGCACTTGAGGATGGCACAGTTATATGTCAGAGATGTGGTGAGACTGCACGGGATCCCTGTTTCGATAGTGTCCGATCGAGATCCGAGGTTCACATCTCACTTCTGGGAGGGTCTGCAGACAGCTCTAGGTACAGAGTTGAGGCTGAGCACAGCCTATCACCCTCAGACGGATGGACAAACTGAGCGTACGATACCGACGCTCGAAGATATGTTGAGAGCTTGTGTGCTAGAGTTCGACACTTCATGGCAGGACTCGATATCCTTGGTGGAGTTCTCTTACAACAACAGCTACCAGGCAAGTATAGATGGCTCCTTTCGAGGCCCTCTATGGTAGGCGTTGTAGGTCACCCTTGTGTTGGGATGACGTGGACCGTAAGTCGGTTGGAGGACCAGAGTTGGTTCAGGAAATGGAAGAGAAAGTTAAGGTTATCAGAAGAAAGATGAAGGCAGCTCAGGACAGACAGGCAGCATATGCCAATCAGCGGCGTAGACCGTTGGAGTTTCAGTTAGGCGACAGAGTCTTTCTGAAAATCTCGCCTTTCAGAGGTGTAGTACGGTTTGGTATGCGGGGGAAGTTGTCTCCTAGATACGTGGGCTTTATGAGATTTTACAGCGTGTTGGTACTCTGGCGTACCGTTTGGCCTTACCGCCTTCTCTGTCTGGTATTCACGATGTATTCCATGTGTCTATGCTGAGGAAGTATGAGCCGGATCCTTCACATGTGTTGCAGCCTTCAGAGGTGCAGATTGAGTCCGATGTTTCCTACGTGGAGCGGCCTATCAGGATTCTAGTTAGAGCAGACCGCAGGCTTCGGAACACAGTTGTTCCTATGATCAAGGTTCAGTGGGATCGTAGGGGTGTCGAGGAGGCTACGTGGGAGACAGAGCGACACATGGTGCAGCACCACCCAGAGCTGTTTTCTGGTATGCGTTTATGTATTTTTTTACTTCATGTTGGTAAGCATGTTTGATTTCGGGGACGAAATCTTATAAGTAGGGGAGTATTGTGATATCCCCGAAATGATTATGTGATTTTAATCATTTAATTTAAATTATGATGATTTGAGTGTTAATTCATGGGATTGAATTAATATTATTGGGGAGATTCATTCCAGGGTGCATGTGGTATATGTTGGGTTTTTGGGGTCGTGGCATGTTTATTTGGGGTGTGTGTTGTTTGTTTTGGTAAAGCATGTTAATGGGAATTGAAGTATTTTATGGAGAAAATACTATAAATATCGTGTGAGGATATTCTAATACATCGTGCTAAAAACCGGGACCAAAACATAACACATCAAACTACCCAACACCCAACCACCCCCCCCCCCCAACCCATGCCAATCAAACTGTTCAAGGCTGATTGCCCACCCCCACTTGGCTCAATCATTCACTCTTCTTCCTCCTTCCCAAATCTCGGCCCTTCTCTCCCAAACAAACACCAGCACTTGCTAAGCAAAATTCTGAGGAGCTTTCCCTTTTTCATCGCCTGGAAGCCTTTGAAAAATCGGAGCAAAATAGGGTGAGAAACCATGCTCTGTTTTTGCTTTTAACTTGTTTAAGTACATGTTTTTAGGTGGCGTGAAAATGGCATGTTAGCTTAGGTTTCTTTAAACCTTCGATTTAAATGCTTACATGGTGTTATTATGTAACTGTCATTGTTTTTCCTTATGTATATTACATGTTTTATGTTGAGGAAATAAGCATGTAAAGTAGGGTGTTCGGAAATCTGGGTAGGAGTATGCCCTGTTTAAGGGTATGAATATCGGTGTTAAGGAATTCTAAAAAATCTGGGTTGATTATGATCGACCGATCGATCGGTGAATAACACCGATCGATCGGCAAAAGCCGTAGCTTTTTTGTTTAATTCAAACAGTTCACCGATCGATCGGTGATGAGGTCCGATCGATCGGTGGTGCCTTTTTTTTTTAAATGTAGAATTTGTTTTAAATTTGATATTGGATTGTAATGAGACATCTAATATTGTGTTGTACACTGGTGTAGAGCCTTCACAGACAGCTACACAGCGCAGGGGATAGAGTCTCACAACACACTACATTTTGAAAAGGTACGTAAGCGACGTACGGGCATCCCAACGGTAACATGTACTTTATGTTTGTCTTTTTGACACATGATGAATGCAATGTGATGCATTAAGAGTTTGATACATGTTATTATGCATTGTTGTTGCATATTATGCATTGTTGTTGCATATTGTGAGGTGGAATAAAGAGGTGTATTCCACGAGTCAAGAGAGATCACAGTGTATGTTTAATGCTTATGCTTGTTCTGTAGTAATGAAGCGGGGAGGATTGTACCGCTCATTATGAGGTTCTGTAGTAATGATGCGGGGAGGATTGTACCGCTCATTATGAGGTTCTGTAGTAATGAAGCGGGGAAGATTGTACCGCTCATTATGAGTTTATGTAGTAATGAAGCGGGGAGGATTGTACCGCTCATTATGAGTTGTGGAAGCATGAAGCATTAACATAACTGTTGATATATGACTCAAAAGATATGTAAAGAAAGAGGTGATATGTCATGACATTATTAAAGGATCCATAATTTCATATAATGTGTTTTATTATGAGTTATGGTACAGGGACAACCAATGGGCGTTGTAAATGCTTGGAAATACAGGAAGTGCTTTGTATTTATGATTTGTGCATTTACACTTTACATTCATATTATGTTGTATATGAATTATGATATGCTCATGTGTTGGGGGTTGTCTTTGTAGGTGCTTTTGTTGACGAGAACCAGGGTCGGGGTTGATATGCTGAGATGTAAGGAGTGCTACAAGATTAGCATGTTAGAGAAAAATTTTTGTATAGCTTCTACTGAGTAGAGTAAGACTATAATGTAGTACCTTTGTAGGAATTTGTGTTATTCCTTTTGAAACATTTTGGTATTGTAATCTCTAAAGCTCAGGTTAATCAACACGGCACGTTACTCTGATATAATCACATGAATGTTTAGTTCTCTAAATTGCACCTTAGTATCTGTTTGATAACGGGGTCTTACAATCATCATATACATATGCCCAACGGCGTGAACCATCATCAACCGACACAGCGGAATGCCTCATCGCTATACATGTGTCTGGCGGTATGAATCATCGCGCATCATCATAGAAGAATGAATCATCATCATCGACACAGCGGAATACATCATCTCTATAGATGTGTCTGGCGGCATGAATCATCGCCCATCATCATAGAAAAGGTACATAATTAAATAAATGTACTTCCTGGTTAAACACATTAACCTACTTTTGTTGTCCCTGTTTCAAATATTCATGCACGTAATCATTAGATCTTAACGTAATTGATTAACTTCATAACCTTATATGGCATCTTACCACATCATAAACATCGTATGGTATCTTACCATATGGGCATCTTACCCTGTGGTATCTTACCACATCATAAATATCGTACGGCATCTTACCATATGGGCATCTTACCCTGTGGTATCTTACCACATCATAAATATCGTATGGCATCTTACCATATGGGCATCTTACCCCGTGGCATCTTACCACATCATAAACATCGTATGGCATCTTACCATATGGGCATCTTACCCTGTGGCATCTTACCACATCATAAATATCGTATGGCATCTTACCATATGGGCATCTTACCCTGTGGCATCTTACCACATCATAAACATCGTATGGCATCTTACCATATGGGCATCTTACCCTGTGGCATCTTACCACATCATAAATATCGTATGACATCTTACCATATGGGCATCTTACCCTGTGGCATCTTACCATATGGGCATCTTACCCTGTGGCATCTTACCACATCATAAACATCGTATGACATCTTACCATATGGGCATCTTACCCTGTGGCATCTTACCACATCATAAATATCGTATGGCATCTTACCATATGGGCATCTTACCACATCATAAACATCGTATGGCATCTTACCATATGGGCATCTTACCCTGTGGCATCTTACCACATCATAAATATCGTATGGCATCTTACCATATGGGCATCTTACCCTGTGTCCTATGACCTGCAACCATCATGGTTAGAAACAATAGCCATATATGCTATGCATCAAACACTCAATACATATATGCAACCACTTGCAAGTCAATACGTATATCAAATATGTGTTACCTCAAAAATATCCCTTTACCTGACTTTCCAAAAAAAAAAAATCAGATTCCTTGGCACATGACATACGGAGTTCCAGACATTACTGTTAATGTCATCCTATCGTGTTTCACACGATTCCTGCAACCACAACGGTTAGCTACACTACTTTTCATATCATAAAAGCACATAAACAACTAGTTGTGTCATTCAACATTAATGCCATCATGCATAATTATGTGCTATCAACAATTTCCTAGGCCCTTAACCGCCCCAACGAGCATCCTGGCTCTGATACCACTAATGTAAGGACCCCTAGCCCTTAACCCTTGATTAGTGTATTAACCACTATATGTGGCACATGCTTTCAGTAAAAATCAATCGGGAAACTCAGATAATACTTTACCATTGAATGGCAATTACAAAATTTCTTTAATGTTCGACGTTATAAGATCGTCTCTACCAACAAATAGACTCATAGATTTCGCCCATTACCATTCCCATTACGCCACTTTTTACATTGTGGCCTTTTATAAAAATTTGGGCAGAGTCTCCCCATAAATTGAGCTATCCCGAAATAAAAGCACATCACATAACATAATTCCCGGCCAGGGAAAGCACAATACTTAACAGAATACAGAAACACTAAGTAAATTCCCAGCCAGGGAAGGCACCACACAATAAGACAACAAAAGTGGGTTCCAACACCCACATAATACACCAATGACTCTCATATCATTTAGAAATTCTACCACTAATTGAATGCAACATAGAATGAAAGAGAGAAAGGCTCATGCCTTTATATACAACCCATATACAAGTATAATCGTGCTCACATGCGAGCATCATGAATGTGTATATAACCCTCAGGTGTATATAAGTACCCTATATGATACCTTGCTCCATCAAGCCCTGGTACCTCGATCCTAGAAATGTCTCCAATCAACAGCTCGAGCTCATCTCCAAAGCCATCGATGTACCTGTTCTACCTGTCCCAACAGAGACAGCCCCCAATGGGGTGAGCATACCAATACACAAAATCCCATGATCACAATAATGAAATTCATAATTTACAAAAAATGTAAATACTAATGAATTTAAATGGTACTCCCTGGATGGCAACGTCCTCATCCGGGATTCCGTGTACTGTCCCTGTTCTCACAATCATCAAACTCATCAAATCTCAAAAATCAGTAAATCAACACATTGATTAACTCATCGCATGCCTAATTCTCGAATATCAATAAATAGTGATTCCAAATTCATTATACATGCAAATATAGATATCTCAATATCTAATATTGATTTTTCAACTTCGCTACCAATCACAGATAGCTCAGATGCCTCGCATTTATTTTACCAATTCTCCATTATTCTCAGACATCTCAAATGTCTCACAATGATTACATGATTCCACAGTCATTCTCAGGCATCTAAATGCCCCACAATGGTCATATAAATCCAGTACCCCACATGTCTTGTAAAGGTTATACTACTCTAGTATTACGCACGCTTGTGGCGGCGATATCAAGATTAGGTCGTTCCATAGCTATATCAACACATATATATAACCATACGCACAACTATTTAATGCAATCAAAAAACATTATGCATTTCACAAATGCTCTCATATAAGGTAATGCTCATACGTCACACGTACCTTAAATCTCCGTAGTCCGAGCCAAACCTTGCTCGAGTTCCATGCCCCGAGGAATGATGTGCTAACACGATAAATAATTTACAATTATTTACGAACATGCAAACCCATGCTCAAGCACATCCATAACCCTTATAAAAAAATATTGTCGACACACGACAATTGACCATTTAAAAGACCCGGGGCAGAGCACATGCAGGGAGGGAAATCGAATGAGACACCAACGAAAATTGCTCAAGAACCACCCTTCAATTTTTGAACCCTTAACATCACAATTCGAACCCAACCAAGCACCAAAATTCAACCAAACAAGTAATAATTGATCAACATCATGAACAATCGCCCCTCCTGCCAAAACCCCAAAAATCGAACACAACCCTCACGCATACAGGGAATAATTTCGAACCAACAACACAAAATTAGCAGGGAATTACAGGAGAAGAACGAAAAATGGGTAAGGAAGGTTACCCAATCGAAAATCTGAAGAAAATTGCTCGAAATCGGAAGAACCCTAGAAATCGGACCTCAGCGCTTTTCTGGTAAATCCGAACGAGAAACGCGACGAAATCTAAGATTCTTGGTGTGGAAAGTTGCGCGTGGAAGAGACGAACACAACGGCGGTCCGGACGCGCCGGATGGTGGCCGGACGGCGGCGGGCGCGGCGCTTTAATCGGCGAGGGTTGGGGAAAATCGGGATGAGGCAGAGGAGGGAGAGAGACGGGCGAGGGGTGAAAGAATGGTTTCCAAAATTAAAATCTCGGGTTCAACTGGTATATATAGCAAAATTACCCCGAAATACCAATAGCCCCACAAATACAACATGATTCATTAAAAATCAATTGTTTTCAAAAACTCTCTCTCTAACCTCAAAAACCCATACCGGTGCCCACACAAAGCACCCCAGATCCCGAGTCACACTAAAAACCCAACTCATAGGTTTTTCACCGAAATGAGAATACAATCTCAACCTCGGGATCCAACGATCCCAACTACCCAAAAGACGAGCTCGGGAGGCCCAACACCGCGATTAAACTCCAAATCGCCACGTAAAAACAAACTTTAGGGGTCATTAATACTCCGGGATTAACATCTATAATCACAGGTCATCACAATATCCCCCACTAAAAGAATTTCGTCCTCGAAATTAGCACAGGCTACTCCAAGTACAGCCGCAATAACTCAAACCAAAACACATGACCGTGAATCGAACAGTCACCCTTAGCCCCGACATGGCTATCATGAACGCATCCTGGATGACACATCGGTCGCGAGGACACTGACCTCGCACCAAACCATGGAATGAAATAAACTTTCCAGTACACCAAAATCGAAAGAGCGTCAGCACAACACAATGCTAACAATCCAAAAGCAGTTAGCCAACTGAAACTGCAAGGATTTGAATCGCTCCCGATTCCATCGTAGATATCATTCGATGACATCTTTACTATGACTCACGATGTCTAACACACACCATTACGAGGAAACACTAGTATACCACGGTATACTCATACCAGATCTGGTTCCCGCTACACAGACCACTTCCATCCAAGGGGCAGTTGCACCCTCTACAACTCGGATCGGGCAACTCACGGCCACCGATCCACACCCAAACGCATCTCATAAGATGTCCACCTCCGGATGTTCCATGAATCACATCCTGGTTAAAAGTAACAATCGAGACTCCACAGCGTCTCAAATTCTGAAAGGACATGCAACACACCAATTGCATCCTCAACACTTGTGTCGACAGTGATACCCTACGAATCCGAATTCCTGCCATCCCTTGTTGCCCTAGGATTTAACAATCCAAACTTGGGGAGGCTATCGCATAACTCGGAAGAAAACACCAATAAGAAAACACTTTAACCCACACAAGATGATCCCTCCTCAAAGGGAGTCAACTCAACCTCACGATCATTCCCCATAATTATCGTGCCATGGAGATTCCCAATCTCGAGGTGTTCCATATCTCTCATCAGAGATTTAACCATCCAACATAGCATAACTCTATGCTTGACAAAAAGGAAATCAACAACTGGCATCCGTATACTCACCGGTATACCTGCCTAAGCACGGACACCACATGCATACTCAATGCACTTGGCTCGGGTATCTACAACATACCCCTAAGCCCCAAACACAACCGTCAATTCTGAGTCATTCCCATCCAGTGGAGAATGATAATCGACGATTAACAACACACGGTGTGATTCCCAAAATCAACACCACATGGACCAACTTATCGAATCTTTCAAAGATTCCCAATAGGTATAATACTACCTCCTTCCTCACAAGGAAAGTGTCATCGAACCCGAGATCCACTTGTCTCGAACCACCGTTCGGAAAACCTGGATACAATAGCACCCATTGCATCCCAAATACACGGATTCCCCAGATCGAGTCAACAACGACTTGATGACTCTCTGTTTGGTACTCCAACATCATGAGTTGTCCCAGCCAAGTCTCACCAAGATTAAACATAAACGTATACACGTTTCAGTGAGGCATGCCAACCTCAACCTCAAATGACATGGTGACTACTAGAGTCCACCACAATCCACATCGTATCACCTTACGATTTGCCAAACTTGGTTCCAACGAGCAGTATAACGGCTCTAGCAAGCCCCTCATGGTGCTGCACACAAGGCAGACAAACTAGTCGCTGCCTCTTTAGGTTTACCTCAAACCTACCAATAAGACGGACGTTTTCGCACGGCATACCATACCGCGGGAAGAAAAATCAATAGAGTCGTGGGTCTTTACCCAACGTTCCTCTAATGCCGATACACCCTGGACACTCCAGTGTCCCTATGTACTTAACGTAACCTGATCCTAATCCTTTAGGACCCATTCTACACCCTCAAGGGTGGTGTGACCATGTATACCACATGTCATATCGACAGAAAGCGAGTAATTTCCTCCATGATTACTCCTGTCGTCAAATTACATGGCCAAAAAGACATTCCAACGAGCATACCTCAAGGGTATCACTACTCGTAATATGATCACCGCAACATATACTGCGGTACAATCACATGTATAGCGCGTCAATCCATTTCTCGAGCAACCCGCTCGGTATAAGGGTCACGTCAACCGGTGACGTAGACACCACCTTGTGCTCGCCACTGGCACCCAAGGCATACAACTAAATACGTATACTCAACGCATTGTTCATCGTAACGATGATGCATGTCTAATAAGACATCTCCTACACCATCGTCATCGTCATCCCGTGACGACACATGCCCACTCATGGCATCTAAGGCATTGTCAACTAGTGACGATACATGTCAACAATGCCATCTAAACAACCTAGTCAACTCGTGACTGTCCATGTACATCAACGTATGCCATCCACCATTATGCTAATAGAATAGTAATATCCCATACTTCATCGCTAACAGATCGCGGCATACCTGTCTCCATCGCTCGATAATAGTGCGTAATCAGCACCCATCGCTCGAAGGCGGCATAATCCTGTGCTGCGTACATAGTGGCACAATCCATCGCTATAGAATCGACGGCATGATACCTCTTCATATAATAAGTGGCAATAAACCTCGCTATACACCTGAGCCTGAATCATCGTCCACATAATAGCGGAACGAGGCATCGCTATTAACATATCTGGCGGCACGAATCATCGCCAATCCTCATAGAAGAATGAGTCATCATAAATCATCATATACATATGCCCAACTGCGTGAACCATCATCAACCGACACATCGGAATGCCTCATCGCTATACATGTGTCTGGCGGTATGAATCATCGCCCATCATCATAGAAGAATGAATCATCATTATCGACACAGCGGAATACATCATCGCTATAGATGTGTCTGGCGGCATGAATCATCGCCCGTCATCATAGAAAAGGTACATAATTAAATAAATGTACTTCCTGGTTAAACACATTAACCTACTTTTGTTGTCCCTGTTTCAAATATTCATGCACGTAATCATTAGATCTTAACGTAATTGATTAACTTCATAACCTTATATGGCATCTTACCACATAATAAACATCGTATGGTATCTTACCATATGGGCATCTTACCCTGTGGTATCTTACCACATCACAAATATCGTACGGCATCTTACCATATGGGCATCTTACCCTGTGGTATCTTACAACATCATAAATATCGTATGGCATCTTACCATATGGGCATCTTACCACATCATAAACATCGTATGGCATCTTACCATATGGGCATCTTACCACATCATAAACATCGTATGGCATCTTACCATATGGGCATCTTACCCTGTGGCATCTTACCACATCATAAACATCGTATGGCATCTTACCATATAGGCATCTTACCCTGTGGCATCTTACCACATCATAAATATCGTATGTCATCTTACCATATGGGCATCTTACCCTGTGGCATCTACCATATGGGCATCTTACCCTGTGGCATCTTACCACATCATAAACATCGTATGGCATCATACCATATGGGCATCTTACCCTGTGGCATCTTACCACATCATAAATATCGTATGGCATCTTACCATATGGGCATCTTACCCTGTGGCATCTTACCACATCATAAACATCGTATGGCATCTTACCATATGGGCATCTTACCCTGTGGCATCTTACCACATCATAAATATCGTATGGCATCTTACCATATGGGCATCTTACCCTGTGTCCTATGACCTGCAACCATCATGGTTAGAAACAATAGCCATATATGCTATGCATCAAACATTCAATACATATATGCAACCACTTGCAAGTCAATACGTATATCAAATATGTGTTACCTCAAAAATATCCCTTTACCTGACTTTCCAAAAAAAAAAATCAGATTCCTTGGCACATGACATACGGAGTGCCAGACATTACTGTTAATGTCATCCTATCGCGTTTCACACGATTCCTGCAACCACAACGGTTAGCAACACTACTTTTCATATCATAAAAGCACATAAACAACTAGTTGTGTCATTCAAAATTAATGCCATCATGCATAATTATGTGCTATCAACAATTTCCTAGGCCCTTAACAGCCCCAATGAGCAACCTGGCTCTGATACCACTAATGTAAGGACCCCTAGCCTTTAACCCTTGATTAGTGTATTAACCACTATATGTGGCACATGCTTTCAGTAAAAATCAATTGGGAAACTCAGATAATACTTTACCATTGAATGGCAATTACAAAATTTCTTTAATGTTCGACGTTATAAGATCATCTCTACCAACAAATAGACTCATAGATTTCGCCCATTACCATTCCCATTACGCCACTTTTTACATTGTGGCCTTTTATAAAAATTTGGGCAGAGTCTCCCCATAAATTGAGCTATCCCGAAATAAAAGCACATCACATAACATAATTCCCGGCCAGGGAAAGCACAATACTTAACAGAATACAGAAACACTAAGTAAATTCCCAGCCAGGGAAGGCACCACACAATAAGACAACAAAAGTGGGTTCCAACACCCACATAATACACCAATGACTCTCATATCATTTAGCAATTCTACCACTAATTGCATGCAACATAGAATGAAAGAGAGAAAGGTTCATGCCTTTATATACAAACCATATACAAGTATAATCGTGCTCACATGCGAGCATCATGAATGTGTATATAACCCTCAGGTGTATATAAGTACCCTATATGATACCTTGCTCCATCAAGCCCTGGTACCTCGATCCTAGAAATGTCTCCAATCAACAGCTCGAGCTCATCTCCAAAGCCATCGATGTACTTGTTCTACCTGTCCCAACAGAGACAGCCCCCAACGGGGTGAGCATACCAATACACAAAATCCCATGATCACAATAATGAAATTCATAATTTACAAAAATGTAAATACTAATGAATTTAAATGATACTCCCTGGATGGCAATGTCCTCATCCGGGATTCCGTGTACTGTCCCTGTTCTCACAATCATCAAACTCATCAAATCTCAAAAATCAGTAAATCAACACATTGATTAACTCATCGCATGCCTAATTCTCGAATATCAATAAATAGTGATTCCAAATTCATTATACATGAAAATATAGATATCTCAATATCTAATATTGATTTTTCAACTTCGCTACCAATCACAGATAGCTCAGATGCCTCGCATTTATTTTACCAATTCTCCATTATTCTCAGACATCTCAAATGTCTCACAATGATTACATGATTCCACAGTCATTCTCAGGCATCTCAATGCTCCACAATGGTCATATAAATCCAGTACCCCATATGTCTTGTAAAGGTTATACTACTCTAGTATTACGCACGCTTGTGGCGGCGATATCAAGATTAGGTCGTTCCATAGCTATATCAACACATATATATAACCATACGCACAACTATTTAATGCAATCAAAATACATTATGCATTTCACAAATGCTCTCATATAAAGTAATGCTCGTACATCACACGTACCTTAAATCTCCGTAGTCCGAGCCAAACCTTGCTCGAGTTCCATGCCCCGAGGAATGATGTGCTAACACGATAAATAATTTACAATTATTTACGAACATGCAAACCCATGCTCAAGAACATCCATAACCCTTATAAAAAAATATTGTCGACACACGACAATTGACCATTTAAAAGACCCGGGGCAGAGCTCATGCAGGGAGGGAAATCGAATGAGACACCAACGAAAATTGCTCAAGAACCACACTTCAATTTTCAAACCCTTAACATCACAATTCAAACCCAACCAAGCACCAAAATTCAACCAAAACAAATAATAATCGATCAACATCATGAACAATCGCCCCTCCTGCCAAAACCCCAAAAATCGAACACAACCCTCACGCATACAGGGAATAATTTCGAACCAACAACACAAAATTAGCAGGGAATTACAGGAGAAGAACGAAAAAGGGGTAAGGAAGGTTACCCGATCGAAAATCTGATGAAAATTGCTCGAAATCGGAAGAACCCTAGAAATCGGACCTCGGCGCTTTTCTGGTAAATCCGAACGAGAAACGCGACGAAATCTTAGATTATTGGTGTGGATAGTTGCTCCTGGAAGAGACGAACACAACGGCGGTCCGGACGTGCCGGATGGTGGCCGGACGGCGGCGGGCGCGGCGCTTTAATCGGCGAGGGTTGGGGAAAATCGGGATGAGGCAGAGGAGGGAGAGAGACGGGCGAGGGGTGAAAGAATGGTTTCCAAAATTAAAATCTCGGGTTCAACTGGTATATATAGCAAAATTACCCCGAAATACCAATAGCCCCACAAATACATCATGATTCATTAAAAATCATCTGTTTTCAAAAACTCTCTCTCTAACCTCAAAAACCCATACCGGTGTCCACACTAAGCACCCCAGATCCCGAGTCACAGTAAAAACCCAACTCATAGGTTTTTCACCAAAATGAGAATACAATCTCAACCTCGGGATCCAACGATCCCAACTACCCAAAAGACGAGCTCGGGAGGCCCAACACCGCGATTAAACTCCAAATCGCCACGTAAAAACAAACTTTAGGGGTCATTAATACTCCGGGATTAACATCTATAATCCCAGGTCATCACAGAAAGAAAGGGGAAATGTGGGAGAGGAGAGAGAGGGAGGAGTGGAAAATGACTGAACACCGAGCCCACTTGGTATATATACTACCAAGGCTCCAAAACCCGAGTCTCAAATACTCGAACCCTGACTCATTAAAATAATGTGTTAAATAATTATCTCACACTCACTATTTTCATTACCAACCTCAATTCAAAGCACCCGAGACTCCAGATCTCACTACCAACACAAATTCCAAAGTTTACACCTTAATAAGAATAAATCTCAACCTTTGGGCCCAACGAACCCAATACCGAATAAAAATCCCTGGGAGTCTCAACACCGTTATTATCTCATAATTATTACAATTAAAATCCATTAGGGGTTATAATCCCTCCGGGATTATGCAATTAATTTCCGGATACACATCAACCCTGGAAGCATTTCCAATCAACAGCACGAACTCAACTCCGGAGCCATTGTTGTACCTGTTCTACCTGTCCCAACATAAACAACCCCCACACGAGGTGAGCATACCAATAATGCCATCTCAATAACCGCAATATCACAATTCATAATTTACAGAATATAAAATTGTAATATAAAAGATACTCCATGAATAGTATTGTTATCATATGGGATCCCCCATGCCGTTCATGTTCTCACAATAGCCAAACCATCAAATCCCCAAAATCAGTTAATCATTACATTGATTAACTATTCCCGTGCTCAAAACATTAATTCCATAATCAATTACAGTTAAATCATTACACTCATGATTTTACAGATATCACATATATCTTAACAATGATTCCACAGTTCTATCACATCATATCCCATCGCTCGCTAAATAACGACGGCATTCCATCCTCTAGCATGCTCAATAGCGGCGGCATCATAACAGATGTTCGCTCAACAGCGACAACATCATAACAATTGCTCGCTCCATAGCAGCACCATATAATTCGCAATATATACCAATTCTTTGCAACCCTAGTATATTATTCATTCTACAATGACAATAATATATAACACTATGCTCGTACGTTATACGTACCTTATAGTCCAATAGCCAGAACCAATCATTGCCTTTGCCCCAAGATTTGGTGAATTAAATGCTATTTACAAAAAATAACTCACAATCAGTAATAAACTCACAACCACATGCATAAGCATGTAAGCAACCCCCAAATACATCATCCTACGACGAAGATTAATCACCATTATTGAACTATGCGTACTACTCAAGGTATCCCAACTTGATGTCCAATGAGTTACCAATTAACTCAAACGAGTAGTACGTCTTATTAAAGTTCAACCCAAACCATTTCACTTTAAAGCGTAGTATTCCATTGGAACCAATTCCGAAATCCCGACATTTTCCAAAAATTTTGAAAAAAACAAAGGAACAGGGGTCGCTCAAAGCAGATCGATCACCAACATCGCCTGCCTCGCCGTGATTGATCGATAGATTCTTGCGATCGATCGTGGGTACTGTATATCGTCTCCAAAATCTAGCGTAATGTCGCGATCGATCGGTGCCAAGCCCCGATCGATCTCGACCTGCGATTTTCCAAAAAAAAACTTTGCTTTAATGGCGTTTTTCACACCCAAAATCAAAACCAACACCCCCATCACCTTCACAACCCCCAAATACTCCATTTAAAGTCAATAAAAATGTCCAAAACAACACTTTAGCATTTTTACCAAAAATCCCCAAAACCCAAATCCATTGCTAAACCCAACCAAACCTTACAAAACCATAATCAATACGAAGATAACAGTGAGGGGAAGAACATTTCCAATTATCTTCGAAAAATCACGCCCGAAGTCGAGCCTCCATCGATTTCTCCAACAAAAGAGATAGGGGGGGAAATGGAAAGAAAGGGGGAAATGTGGGAGAGGAGAGAGAGGGAAATGACTGAACACCGAGACCACTTGGTATATATACTACCAAGGCTCAAAAAACCCAAGTCTCAAATACTCACACTGACTCATTAAAAATCATATGTGTTCAATTATTATCTCTCACTCACTATTTTCATTACCAACCTAAATCCAAAGCACCCCAGATCCCACTACCAACACAATTCCAAGATTTACACCTTAATGTGAATAAAATCTCAACCCTTGGATCCAACAATCCCGATACCAGATTAAAACCCCCGGGAGTCTCAACACAATACTTATCTCATAATTACTCATTTAAATCCATTAGGATTATAACCACTCCGAGATCAACACAATTAATTTCTGGATATCACATTTATCCCCCACTAATAAAATTTCGTCCAATTAAATCCATTAGGGATTATAACCACTCCGAGATCAACACAATTAATTTTTGGATATCACATTTTGTAAGGACCCCAAGCCCTTAACCCTTGATTAGTGCATTAATCAATATGTGTGGCACATGCTTTCAGTAAAAATCGATCGGGAAACTCAGATGATGCTTTATCATTGAATGGCAAATACAAAATTTTCTTTAATACTCAATGTTATAAGATCATCAGCCTAACAGCAATTAGACTCATAAAGTTCGCCCATTACCATCCCTTTGTGCCACTTTTTACATTGTGGACTTTTATAAAAATTTGGGCAGAGTCTCCCCATAAATAGAGCTTTCCCGAAATAAAAGCACAACACATAACATAATTCCCGGCCAGGGAAAACAAAATACTCATCAGAATACAGCAATACCAAGTAAATTCCCAGCCAGGGAAGACACCACACATATGACAACAAAAGTGGGTTTCAACACCCACATAATACACCAATGACTCTCATATCATTAGCAATTCTACCCTTAATTGCATGCAACATAAAATGAAAGAGAGAAAGGTTCATGCCTTTATATACAACCCATATACAAGTATAACCGTGCTCACATGCGAGCATCATAAATGTGTATATAAACCTCGGGTGTATATAAGTACTCTATACGATACCGTGCTCCTTCAAGCCCTAGTACCACGATCCTGGGAGTACGTCCTATCAACAGCTCGAGCTCAACTCCAAAGCCATCGATTTACCTGTTCACCTGTCCCAACAGAGACAGCCCCCACACGGGGTGAGCATACCAATTCCACAATTTCATAATCATAATGACATAAGACATAATTTACAAAAATGTAAATATTGTGGAACATATGTGACACTTCCTGGATTGTATCATCCTCATCCTAGCGTACCCCTGTAATATCCCTGTTCTTAAAACAGATAAATCATCAAATCCTGAATATGCAGTTAATCATCACATTGGTTAACCCTAGCCAGTTTCAAATTAACAATATCTCATTACATTTTCTTTATCAAAGAATTATCGTAATTCTAGATATCATGTAGAGATTTCCTTAACTTCCATTACCAATTAATCAACTCCTTGATTAACTTACGTCTCTGTTCCTATTCATAATAATAGGGAATGGAATATAGATATCTTGGATATCTAGTCAAATGCCACATTTCATCCTTTGCTCGCTTCATAGCAGCAACATGTATTTCCTTAACAATAAAGTTTCATTTCCCTTATCCTATAGGTTGTCACCTATATATATATATATCATGCATCACACTTGCAAAGATATAAATTAAAGACATGCTCGTACGCTAAACGTACCTTAAATCCTCGAAGTCCGAGCCAAACCTTGCTCGAGTTCCATGCCCCGAGGAACGATGTGCTAACACGATAAATAATTCACAATTATTTACGAACATGTAACCCATGCTCAAGCACATCCATAACCCTCAAAATATTGTCAACACACGACAATAAATCATTTAAAAGACCCGGGGCAGGGCACATGCAGGGAGGGAAAACGAATGCGACATATCGAAAAATTGCTCAAGAACACCTTCAATAATTCAAACCCTAGCATCACAATTCGAACCCAACCAAGCACCATAATACATCGAAAACAAGTAATAATCGATTAACAACAAGAATCATCGCCCCCCTGCCAAAACCCCCAAAATTCGAACTCAATGCCCTAAATTCGAACCCAATTCCTTAAATTCGAACACAATTCCTTAAATTCGAACACAATACCACCAAATTTAGCAGGGAATTACATGAGAGGGACGAAAAAGGGGTAAGGAAGGTTACCCATACGAAGATCGGAAAGAAATCGGACGAAAATAGAAGAACCCTAAAAATCTGGGCCTCGACGCATTCTGGAAAAACCCATGCGTGATTCGCGACGAAACTCTCAATTGCCGGTGTGGAAAGCTGCGCCTCGGAGAGACGAATCCAACGGTGGGTCGGACGCGCCGAACGGCGGCGGGCGCACCGCTTTTGTGCGCGGGGGTTGGGGGCGACGGGATAAGGGCGGACGCGGGGAGAGAGAGAAGGTAAGGTGCTGAAATGGACTTTTTTAATTAAAATCTCGGGTTCAACTGGTATTTATAGCAAAAATACCCCGAAATACTAATAGCCCCACAAATACATCATGATTCATTAAAAATCATCTGTTTTCAAAAACTCTCTCTCTAACTCCAAAACCCCCTACCGGTGCCCACACAAAGCACCCCAGATCCCGAGACACATCAAAAACCCAACTCTTAGGTTTTACACCGTAATGAGAATACAATCTCAACCTCTGGATCCAACGATCCCAACTACCCAAATAAACGAGCCCAAAAGGCCCAACACCGCGATCAAACTCCAAATCGCCACGTAAAACCACTTTAGGGGTTATTAATACTCCAGGATTAACATCTATAATCCCTGGTCATCACACATTTATCCCCCACTAATAAAATTTCGTCCTCGAAATTTTATTAATGGGGGATAAATGTGATACCCGAAAATTAATTGTGCGTACTCCACGTACCGTCGAGACTACAGAATCCTACTCGGATCCGTAGCGTCGATTCATGAATACATCATGAATGAAACCCCAACCGCGCACCAACCTCGCTCCAAACTTTGGAATGGAGTTATCCTCCCAAACCATCTCAACCTTAAAAGATGTTAACATACCTCGATGTTAACCATCTCAAAAGCAGACAGTCAACCTTGACTGCTAAAAAATCGAATCATCTATGATCTCAACGTAGATATCACCTCCCTGATATCTCTACAACTTGGTCCATGATGCCAAATACACATTGCTACGAAGGAAACTACCAGTATGCATTAGTATATAATACTAATCCTAGTTTCCATTCTCTAATCCATCTCCATCCAAGGAGTAGTTGCACCACCTGCAACTCAGATCGGCCAAGCCACGGCCACTGAACAACCCAAAGCACATCTCTAAAGATGTCAATATCAGTGTGTTCCAAGGAATCACATATTGGTCCCAACACACTACTGAAAAACTCCATAGAGTCTCAAGTTTCCATATGGAACATGCAAGAAAATCAATTGCATTCTCACCACATGTGTGATACCCGAGGATTAATAGTGTTAATCCCGGTGTGGTAATAATCCTTAATAGATTTAATTGTGACAATTATGAATTAATTGCAGTTTCGAGACTCTCGGGGATTTTAAATCCGATGTTTGGAGTCGTTGGATCCAAGGGATGAGATTGTATTCTCATCGTGGTGATAACCTTGGAATTTGGTCTTTGGTGGGATTTGGGGTTTGGAGTACTTTGTACTGGGGCTGGTAATGGCATTGAGGTTGGAGAGATGATTTTGAAAACAGATGATTTTTAATGAATCATGATGTATTTGTGAAGGGATTGGTATTTTCAAGTATTGGTACTATATATACCAAGTGGACTCGGTATTCCGTCATTTTGGCACGGAACCCTTCTCTCTCCCCCTCTCTCCACGCTCAAACCCTTTCCTCCATTTCCCCTCTTTTGCTCTTGGAAGCAAAATCGTTGGGGGCTCGTCTTGGGAGCCCAATTTCTTGAAGATAATCAGGTATTCATCTTCCCCTCACCATTATCTTCGATTTGGTAGTAGTATGGTAGTTTTTGGTTGAGGTTTTGGTTGGTTATGGGTTTTGGGGACTTTTGGTTAAAATCTCATGTTGAGTTTTGGGAGTTTCTATTTGTTTTAAATGGTGTATTTGAGGTGTTGAAGGTGTATGGGGTGTTGGTTTTGAGTTTGGGTGTGAAAAACCCCATGGAAGCTCGAGTTTTTCGGAAAATCGCAGGTGGCGATCGATCGCCGAGGAGGGGCGATCGATCGCGATGTGCAGCTGTTAAAATTGGTGACGATGAACAGTGCAGGCGATCGATCGCGTGGTCTAGGCGATCGATCGCGAGCATGTTGGCGATCGATCGCGAGGGGTGGCGATCGATCGCGTGTAGGCAATTTTGCCCACTGGACAGGGGCGATCGATCGCGCTAAATGAGGCGATCGATCGCCGCTTGTAAGGTTTTATTTTTTTTAAAATTTTGGAAAAAATATCGGGATTTTGAAATCGAGGTTTAAGTGGCCCGTTTCCAGGGCAATGTTTACATTCCAATGGGAATGCTATACTTTTAAAATGGATTGGTTGGAGCCAAAATTTTAATAAAACGGGATTGTCGGTTTAGTTTTTGGCTATCTTTTAAACTTGTAAAATGGTATATTTTGGGTATTATGCATGCTTAGCCGGGAGGGGGGGTTTTATTTTGGTAATCGTCATGGATAGACGATAGGTTTGGAAATTGTGAACGTGCTTGGGCACGTGATTGCATGCCTATGTTTAATTGGGAGTTATTTGCATGTTAGCACTTAACTCATCGGGTCCTGGGACTCAGGCAAGGTTGGACTCAAACTACGGAATCATAAGGTACGTATATCGTACGAGCATAGCCTGTTATATTATTGCAACTGTGAAATGCATGGTACGTAATAATTGCAATAAAGGTTTGTGGTACTAGTGATAAATGAATTGTGAAATGTAAAGGATATGGTAATTGCGATATGGAAATACATTGGGAATCATATAGTGCCGCCTTGAGCAAGCAATGATTAAGATGTTGTCGCCGTTGAGCGACATCGGTAATGACGCCGCTATTGTTGAGCGTGCGAGGGGTTTGACATGCCGTTATTGTGGAGCGAGCAATGAAATAGGAACATGGAATCATTGGTTAGATATATGTGATATCTACGGCCTTTTATATAATGATGTTTCCATACTGATCATGGAACTGGCATAATAGAAATTGTATTAGTTAATCTATGTGGCGATTAACTGACTTTGGTAATTTGACGAGTTTGGTTATTTTGAGAACAGGGACAACACAGGGGATCCGGATGAGGATGATACCATCCAGACAGTATCATTTAAATTCATGACATTTACATTCTATAAATTATGAACTGCAATATTATGATTATTGGATTTGTGGTATGGGTATGCTCACCCTGTGTGGGGGCTGTCTCTGTTGGGGCAGGTGATACAGTGTAGCAGCAACTTTGGAGTTGAGCTCGGACTGTTGATTGGAGGTACTTCCAAGATAGAGGTACCAGAACTGGTTGAATAAGTACAAAGATCCAGTGTTGAGATCGAGTTGTGCTTGGGAGGTGCTTCCACGATTGAAGTACCAGTAACGGTATCTTGTAGGGTATTTTATACATTAGATACACGCTTATTCATTGGGTGCTCTCATGTGAGTACGTGTTACATGTATATGGGATGTATAAATTGTTACCTCAATTTTTGGTTCGATCTGGTAACAATAAATGAATATGCAAAAATAAATGAACAACATGATTTTTTACGTGGAAACCCCGAAGGGAAAAACCACGGGACCTAGTCCAGTACGAATTCTACTATATTCTCAAGAATTTTCATGGTTCTTCGTTTTTTACAATCCTGGGAAGAGCCAACCAGGCGATCCCCCCCCCCCCCCCTTTTAAACCTAATGTTCCACTAATCTCCATCAATTTCCTAATGGGCCATTATTTGGGCCTCCTACTAGTTAAATAATTGGGAATGGGCATTGGGCCCGAAAGCGGGCCCAGGTAATGGGCCAAGATAAATGAGCCATTGTATCTTGTCAGATTGGGTCGAGCCCATAGAATCTGGGTCCAAACCGCACCGGGACAATTATCGGGGTATCATGAGTATCCCCCTCTAGTCGAGCTAGAGTAGCGCTGTATCGACTCCAACTGGTTAGGTGAGGACCCGGATCGGTAGTACTTTAAATGCAAAACTACGATGTGACCCTTCGCCATGCCGAGTTCCCAAGTCATACTGTCGGTAGAAGAACCATGAAAATTCGAATGCCGATCCTTGATAAAGTAGGCGACTCGTAGAACCCATACGAGTAACTAGTGTAATCACTGAGCTCCGGTCAATAAGAGCAGGTTGGACTGGGCTGTAGGAATCCGAACTGAAGCGACTATAATCGAGAATTCCGAGCTGACAAAGGTGATCGGGAGCCCCGAGGTGATAAAACTGGGCTGAGAAGAAAATAAGCATACATCCTAACTCCAGGAATAAGAAATATTCCGAGCAGATAAGACACAGACTATGTTTATCTTGGTTGAGCCGACCTGAGCAAATAAAGCTCGCCCGACACGAGCTCCAGAGATGATAAAATAAGTGAAAGAATGATCGCCTAACCTGAGCTCCTGAGAAATACACATCCGACTTGATATAAACAAATATTGCTTGCCCGACCTGATATGAGATATTCACAAGCAAACTACGCTTGCCCGACCCAGTCTAAGCTCCGAAGATGAAATATATATGAGCTAACAATATTGGTTCGAGCTGAGCTGAACTCCACACGATAGATAAGAGCAAATAATGCTCGCCTGAACTCCATCATCAATAAATCTTAGCTCTGTTCCAAAGCAGATAAACTTGTCGAACTCCAGAGCTAATAAACGTGTGGACATCCAGAGTTAATAAATATGCCGTGCTGGGCAAACAGAATACAGCTGAACGCCAAAAATGATCCATGGACAGCTAATAAATTCGAGCTGTTATCTGTGCAGGGCTTACCTGCAATAACAACTGTTATCTGGGCAGGGCTGACCTGTCTCCCCCGACCTGAGCTCTAGATATAACAGAACACATACAACCCATCTGTCCTGAACTCCAGAAATAATAAAATGAGGACATAAGGTCGCCCGATCTGAGCTCCAGATATAATAAACATGAACAGACAACGCTCTCCCGTCCTGAGCTCCAGAATTAATAAACCGAGCCCATACATCTCGCACGTCCTGAACTCCAGAGCTAATAGGTATGCGGAGCATATAAAGTTCATCCGACATACATAATCACTAGATTTGAGCAGATAAAAACTCAGCTGAGCTCCCAAAACTAAAGAGCATCCGAACTGCATAATAATAAATGCGCGTAGGAGATATAGCTCATCTGAATTTGCAGAGTGACTTGAGCTCTTGAGATGATACAATGCTGAGCAAATAAAGCTCGTCTCATCTGATCCCGGAGAATAAATATAAGTAGACAAGACATGTCCGGTCTGGACTCCAGATAATAAATATGAGCGAATGATTCCCGTCTGATTCGAACTCCGGGGCAGACTATCCAATAAAATCGTGCCTGGGCGGAACTTAATTTTCCAAGTCAAGGCTGACCTTAACTTTCATAGTAGTCAGGGCGGACCTTAACTTTCATAGTAGTCAGGGCGGACCTTAACTTTCATAATAGTCAGGGCAGACCTTAACTTTCATAGCAGCCAGGGCGGACCTTAGCTTTCATAGTAGCCAGGGCGGACCATTAGCTTTCATAGTAGCCAGGGCGGACCATTAGCTTTCATAGTAGCCAGGGCGGACCTTAGCTTTCATAGTAGCCAGGGCGTACCATAGCTTTCATAGTAGTCAGGGCGGACCTTAACTTTTATAGTAGTCAGGGCGGACCATAACTTTCATAGTCAGGGCGATACCTTAACTTTTTCTTAGTCAGGGCGATACCTTAACTTTCATAGTCAGGGCGATACCTTAACTTTTATCGTAGTCAGGGCGATGCCTTAACTTTCTCTCCTCATCTCGTGTGCCTGGGCTGACCATGGCCACACATGTCTGGGCGGACCATGAAATATATCCTCATCTCGTGTGCCTGGGCTGACCATGGCCACTGTGATGACCAGGGATTATAGGTGTTAATCCCGTAGTGTTAATAATCCCTAAAGTGGTTTTACGTGGCGATTTGGAGTTTAATCGAGGTGTTGGGCCTTCTGGGCTCGTTTATTTGGGTAGTTGGGATCGTTGGATCCAGAGGTTGAGATTGTATTCTCATTTGGGTGAAAAACCTAAGAGTTGGGTTTTTGATGTGTCTCGGGATCTCGGGTGCTGTGTGAGCACTGGTAGGGGGTTTTGGAGTTAGAGAGAGAATTTTTGAAAACATATGATTTTTAATGAATCATGATGTATTTGTGGGGCTATTAATTTTTTGGGGTATTTTTGCTATAAATATCAATTGAACCCAAAATTTTAGAATTTATTTCATTTCAGCCCTCTTCCCTTCTCTCTCTCTCCCGCGCGCCAGCCCCTTCCCGATCTCCCCTGCCCCCGCCGCTTCAGGCGCTTAGCCCGCCGCCGTCCGGCCGCCGTTCGGATTGGTGTTTTCCTCCGAGTAATGCGATAACCTTCCCAAGTTCGGATTGGTTGGGTGTCACTATCGACACAAGCGTTGAGGATGCAATGGGTTTATTGCATGCCCTTTCAGAATTTTAAACTCTGTGGAGTCTTGGTTGTTATTTATGATCAGGACGTGATTCTTGGAACATCCGGAGGTGGACATCTTGTGAGATGTCTTTTGTATGAATCTGTGGCCGTGAGTTGCCCAATTGAGTTGCAATGATGCGACTGCTCCTTCGACGGAGGAGGTTTGAGAGTGGAAACCAGGTTTGGTATGTATACTAGTGTTTCCCTCGTAACGATGTATGTTAGACATCGTGAGTCTTGATAGAGATGTCATGGAATGATATCTACGATAGAATCAGGAGCGATTCGAATCCTTACAGTTTCAGTTGACTAACTGCTTTTGGATTATTAGCGTTGAGCTGTGCTGACGCTCTTTGACGTTATGATGGATTTGGAAGTCTATTCCACTCCATAGTTTGACACGAGGTCAACGTTCTCACGGTTGAGGTGTCATTCAGGTTGCGTTCTTACTAGTTGTATTAGAACTAAGGATGACTGTCCGATCTACAGTCGTAAGTATAGGTTATTTTGCAGTCATGAGGGACTGACTTTTGGGATGAATCGCACCGAGGTACGTTTTGCCTCTTGGGTGATAGGTTGGTTTTGGTAAGTCGCTCTGTTTCAGAGTTTGATGTGAGGTAAGTATCCTCGCGTTTATTAATACGATTCTGATATGGTCAAGAATCGGGGTTATGGCTTCATGTTGTTGTGTAGCCTGGGTGTTACGTGATACACCAGTGCTAATTTCGAGGACGAAATTCTTTTAGTGGGGGATATTGTGATGACCAGGGATTATAGGTGTTAATCCCGTAGTGTTAATAATCCCTAAAGTGGTTTTACGTGGCGATTTGGAGTTTAATCGAGGTGTTGGGCCTTCTGGGCTCGTTTATTTCGGTAGTTGGGATCGTTGGATCCAGAGGTTGAGATTATATTCTCATTTGGGTGAAAAACCTAAGAGTTGGGTTTTTGATGTGTCTCGGGATCTCGGGTGCTGTGTGAGCACCGGTAGGGGGTTTTGGAGTTAGAGAGAGAATTTTTGAAAACAGATGATTTTTAATGAATCATGATGTATTTGTGGGGCTATTAATTTTTCGGGGTATTTTTGCTATAAATACCAATTGAACCCAAAATTTTAGAATTTATTTCATTTCAGCCCTCTTCCCTTCTCTGTCTCTCCCGCGCGCCAGCCCCTTCCCGATCTCCCCTGCCCCTACCGCTTCAGGCGCTTCGCCCGCCGCCGTCCGGCCGCCGTTCGGCGCGTGCGACTTATCACCGGCTTCGTCTCGTGGAGGCGCAGCTATCCCCTCCATCAATTCGAAGTTTCGTCGCGTTTTGAAGTCGGATTTGGCAGGAAGGCGTCGATCCCCAATTTCTAGGGTTCATCGGATTTCGTCCGATTTCTTCCGATTTTCGATTGGGTAACCTCCCTTACCCCTTTTTCGTCATTTTCGTGTATTTCCCTGCCATTATTGTGTTCGAATTTGATGAATTATAAGGGTTCGAATTTAAGGACTTGTTTGGGTTCGAATTTAAGGGATTGAATTCGAAAATTAAGGGTTTTTGGCAAGGGGTGTTGATTCTTGCTTGGATAGCTTAATTCACATTTTAGATGAATTATGGTATTTATTTGGGTTCGATTTGTGAGATAAGGGTTCGAAAATTTGTAGGGTGTTCTTGAACAATTTTCGATATTGTCTCATTTTTTTCCCTCCCTGCATGTACCCTGCCCCGGGTCTTTTAAAAGGTTAATTGTCGTGTGTTGACAATATTTTGAGGGATATGGGTGTGCTTGAGCATAGGTTACATGTTCGTAAATAATTGTGAATTATTTATCGTGTTAGCACATCGTTCCTCGGGGCATGGAACTCGAGCAAGGTTTGGCTCGGACTTCGGAGATTTAAGGTACGTGCGACGTACGAGCATTTCTATATATTAGGGCATTTGTGAATGCATAATGAAATTTGATTGCATTGAATAATCGCGCATGAGGATTATATATATATATGTTGATATAGCCAAGGAATGACCCAAATCTTGATATCGCCGCTTGTAGCGTGCGTGACACTAGAGTAGGATGACTCTTACATGATATAAGGGGTACTGGGTTTATATGTATCTATTATAAGACATTTGAGATGTCTAGGTTCGTAGAATCATGTATTCATTATGAGACATTTGAGATGTCTAGGTTCGTAGAATCATGTATTCATTATAAGACATTTGAGATGTCTAGGTATAATGAAGGATTGGTAAAACAAATGCTAGGCATTTGAGCTATCTGTGATTGATAGCGAGGTTGTGAAATCAGTATTAGATATTGAGATATCTAAAATTGCATGTTTAATGAATTTTCAATCACTATCTGTTGATATTCGAGGATTAGGCATGCGATGAGTTAATCAATGTGTTGATTTACTGATTTTTGAGATTTGATGAGTTTGATGATTGTGAGGACAGGGACAGTACACGGAATCCCGGATGAGGTTGCCATCCAGGGAGTATCATTTAAATTCATTTGTATTTACCTTTGTTGTAAATTATGAATTTCATTATTGTGATTATGGGATTTTGTGTATTGGTATGCTCACCCCGTTGGGGGCTGTCTCTGTTGGGACAGGTGAACAGGTACATCGATGGCTTTGGAGTTGAGCTCGAGCTGTTGATTGGAGGTACTCCCAGGATCGTGGTACCAGGGCTTGATGGAGCACGGTATCGTATAGAGTACTTATATACCCCTGAGGATTATATACATATTCATGATGCTCGCATGTGAGCACGATTATACTTGTATATGGATTGTATATAAAGGCATGAGCCTTTCTCTCTTTCATTTGAGGTTGAATGCAATTAGAGGTTGAATTGCTAAATGATATGAGAGTCATTGGTGTATTATGTGGGTGTTGATACCCACTTTTGTCGTCATATGTGTGGTTTCTTCCCTGGCTGGGAATTTACTTGTATTACTGCTTTCTGATGAGTATTATGTGTTCCCTGGCCGGGAATTATGTTATGTGTTGTGCCTTCTTTTTTTCGGGATAGCTCTATTTATGGGGAGACTCTGCCCAAATTTTTATAAAAGTTCGCAATGTGAAAAGTGGCACCAAGGGGTTGGTAAAGGGCAAACATATGAGCCTTTTATTGTTAGGATGATGATCTTATAACATTGAGTATTAAAGGAAATTTTGTAATTGACATTCAATGGTAAAGTATCATCTGAGCTTCCCGATTGACTTTTATTGAAAGCATGTGCCACACATAGTGGTTAATACACTAATCAGGGGTTAAGGGCTAAGGGGGTCCTTACATTAGTGGTATCAGAGCAGTGGTTGCTCATTGGGGCTGTTAAGGGCCTAGGAAGTTATTGATAGCACATATTTATGCGTGATGGCATTAATGTTGTACGACATAACAAATTGTTTATGTGCTTTTATGATATAAAAAGTGGTATTGCTAACCATTGTGGTTGTAGGAATCGTGTGGGACACGATAGGATGGCATTAATAGTGATGTCTGGCACTCCGTGTGTTACGTGCCAAGGAATCTGATTTTGTAAAAGAATCAGGTAAAGGGATATTTCCGAGGTAACATGTCTTGGTATACGTATTGACTTGCAAGTGGTTGCATTTATGCATTGGATGATTGATGCATAGCGTATATGGCTATTGTTGCTAACCATGATGGTTGTAGGTTACAGGAAATATGGAGTAAGTAAGCGACGTACGGGTATCCCAACGGTAACATGTATTCATGTTTGTCTGTGTGACACATGATGAATGCAATGTGATGCATTACGGTTATGATACATGTTATTATGCATTGTTGTTGCATATTATGCATTGTTGTTGCGTATTGTGATGTGGAATAAAGAGGTGTATTCCACGAGTCAGGGCGATCACAGTTAATGTTTTAATGCTTACGCTTTATCGCTGCGCATGTGGAGCGGGAGGGGGGAGGCTCGCTGGCACATGGAGGCGAGGTTACGCATTATCGCTGCGCATGTGGAGCGGGAGGGGGGAGGCTCGCTGGCACATGGAGGCGAGGTATACCATACTGAGCGGGGAAGCATTAACATAACTGATGATGACTGACTCAAGAAAGGATGATGATGCATTCCTTTGTGATGACACGGATGATAGCGGTGATGTGTCCCGCTGTGTCGATTTATATTTAGAGCGATGGTTCATTCCGCTATATTTATTGGCTATGGTTCATTCTGCCAGGTGTATTGATAGCGATGGTTCATTCCGCTATATTTATTGGCGATGGTTCATTCCGTCAGGTGTATTGATAGCGATGGTTCATTCCGCTATATTGATTGGCGATGGTTCTTTCCGCCGGGTGTATTTATAGCGAGGATTCATTCCGCTATATTTATTGGCGATGGTTCTTTCCGCCAGGTGTATTTATAGCGAGGATTCATTCCGCTATATCGATTGGCGATGGTTTATGCCGCCGGGTATTGATAGCGATGCCTTTTTCCGCTATTATGTGGACGATGACTCATGCTCAGGGTATAGCGAGGTTTCATGCCACTCATTATATGACGAGGTATCATGCCGTCGATTCTATAGCGAGGGATTGTGCCGCTATGTACTCAGCACAGGATTTTGCCGCCTTCGAGCGATGGGTGCTGATTTTGTACTATTATTGAGCGACGGAGATAGGTATACCGCTATATTGTTAGCGATGAGGTATGAGATATTGCTATTCTTTTAGCTTTATTGTAGCTGGCATGCGTTGATATACATGTTTTATTATGCCTATTTTACTAGCATGATAGCGGATGACATACGCTGATGTACATGTATCGTCACTAGTTGGCAATGCCTTAGATGCCATGAGTTGGCATGTGTCGTCACTGGATGACAATGACGATGGTGTAGGAGATGTCTTATTAGACATTCATCATCGTTACGATGATCGATGCGTTGAGTATACGTATTCAGTGGTATGTCTTGGGTGCTAGTACCGAGCACAAGGTGGTGTGTGCGGCACCGATTGACGTGACCCTTATACCGAGCGGGTTGCTCGAGGAATGGATGGATGCGCTGTACATGTGATTGTACCGCAGCTTACGTTTGGGGTGATCATATTACGAGTGGTGATACCCTTGAGGTATGTTCGTTGGAATGGCTTTTGGCCATGTGATTCGACGACAGGAGTAATCATGGAGGAAATTACTCGTTTTCTGTCGATGTGACATGTGGTAGACATGGTCACACCACCCTTGAGGGTGTAGGATGGGTCCTAAGGGAGTAGGATCAGGTTATGTTAAGTACATAGGGACATTGGAGTGTCCAGGGTGTATCGGCATTTAAGGATTGTTGGGTAAAGACCCACTACTCTATTGAGTTTTCTTCCCATAGTATGATATACCATGTGGAAACGTCCGTCTTATTGGTAGGTTTGAGGTGAACCTAGAGAGGCAGCGACTAGTTTGTCTGCCGTGTGTGTGCAGCACCATGAGGGGCTTGCTAGAGCCGTTATACTGCTCGTTGGAACCAAGTTTGGCAAATCGTAAGGTGATACGATGTGGATTGTGGTGGACTCTAGTAGTCACCACGTCCTTTGAGGTTGAGGCTGAGGTTGTGCGTGCCTCACTGAAACGTGTATACGTTTATGTTTAATCTTGGTGAGACTTGTCTGGGACAGTTCATGATGTTGGAGTACCAACAAGAGAGTCATCAAGTCGTTATTGACTCGATCTGAGGGAACCCGTGTATTTGGGATACAATGGGTGTTATTGTATCCAGTTTTTCCGAACGATGGTTCGAGACTAGTGGATCTCGAGTTCGATGGCACTTCCCTTGTGAGGAAGAAGGTAGTATTATACCTATTTGGGAATCTTTGAAAGATTCGGTGAGTTGGTACGTGTGGTGTTGATTTTGGGAATCACACCGTGTTGTCAATCGTCGATTTTCATTCTCCACTGGATGGGAATGACTCAGGATTGACATTTGTGTTTGCGGCTTAAGGGTATGTTGTAGATACCTGAGCCAAGTGCATTGAGTATGCATGTGGTGTTCGTGCTGAGGCAGGTATACCGATGAGTATACGGATGCCAGTTGTTGATTTCCTTCCTGTCAAGCATAGAGTTATGCTATTTTTGGATGGTTAAATCTCTGATGAGAGATGTGGAACACCTTGAGATTGGGAATCTCCACGGCACGATATTTATGAGGAACAATCGTGAAGTTAGTTGACTCCCTTGAAGAGGGATTATCTTGTGTGGGTTAAGGTACTTCCTTGTTGGTGTTTTCCTCCGAGTTATCCGATAACCTTCCCAAGTTCGGATTGGTTGGGTGTCACTGTCGACACAAGCGTTGAGGATGCAATGGGTTTATTGCATGCCCTTTCAGAATTTTAAACTCTGTGGACTCTCGGTTCTTATTTATGATCAGGACGTGATTCTTGGAACATCCGGAGGTGGACATCTTGTGAGATGTCTTTTGTGTGAATCTGTGGCCGTGAGTTGCCCAACTGAGTTGCAATGATGCGACTGCTCCTTCGACGGAGGAGGTTTGAGAGTGGAAACCAGGTTTGGTATGTATACTAGTGTTTCCCTCGTAACGATGTATGTTAGACATCGTGAGTCTTGATAGAGATGTCATGGAATGATATCTACGATAGAATCAGGAGCGATTCGAATCCTTACAGTTTCAGTTGACTAACTGCTTTTGGATTATTAGCGTTGAGCTGTGCTGACGCTCTTTGACGTTATGATGGATTTGGAAGTCTATTCCACTCCAGAGTTTGACACAAGGTCAACGTTCTCACGGTTGAGGTGTCATTCAGGTTGCGTTCTTACTAGTTGTATTAGAACTAAGGATGACTGTCCGATCTACAGTCATAAGTATAGGTTATTTTGCAGTCATGAGGGACTGACTTTTGGGATGAATCGCACCGAGGTACGTTTTGCCTCTTGGGTGATAGGTTGGTTTTGGTAAGTCGCTCTGTTTCAGAGTTTGATGTGAGGTAAGTATCCTCGCGTTTATTAATACGATTCTGATATGGTCAAGAATCGGGGTTATGGCTTCATGTTGTTGTGTAGCCTGGGTGTTACGTGATACACCAGTGCTAATTTCGAGGACGAAATTCTTTTAGTGGGGGATATTGTGATGACCAGGGATTATAGGTGTTAATCCCGTAGTGTTAATAATCCCGAAAGTGGTTTTACATGGCGATTTGGAGTTTAATCGAGGTGTTGGGCCTTCTGGGCTCGTTTATTTGGGTAGTTGGGATCGTTGGATCCAGAGGTTGAGATTATATTCTCATTTGGGTGAAAAATCTAAGAGTTGGGTTTTTGATGTGTCTCGGGATCTCGGGTGCTGTGTGAGCACCGGTAGGGGGTTTTGGAGTTAGAGAGAGAATTTTTGAAAACAGATGATTTTTAATGAATCGTGATGTATTTGTGGGGCTATTAATTTTTCGGGGTATTTTTGCTATAAGTACCAATTGAACCCAAAATTTTAGAATTTATTTCATTTCAGCCCTCTTCCCTTCTCTCTCTCTCTCCCGCGCGCCAGCCCCTTCCCGATCTCCCCTGCCCCCGCCACTTCAGGCGCTTCGCCCGCCGCCGTCCGGCCGCCGTTCGGCGCGTGCGACCTATCACCGGCTTCGTCTCGTCGAGGCGCAGCTATCCCCTCCGTCAATTCGAAGTTTCGTCGCGTTTTGAAGTCGGATTTGGCAGGAAGGCGTCGATCCCCAATTTCTAG
Organism: Haberlea rhodopensis; assembly: GCA_907163345.1. Taxonomy (NCBI): domain Eukaryota; kingdom Viridiplantae; phylum Streptophyta; class Magnoliopsida; order Lamiales; family Gesneriaceae; genus Haberlea; species Haberlea rhodopensis. The sequence goes on from CAJQUN010000683.1 coordinate 171,543, forward strand.
GGTTCATCGGATTTCGTCCGATTTCTTCCGATTTTCGATTGGGTAACCTCCCTTACCCCTTTTTCGTCATATTCGTGTATTTCCCTGCCATTATTGTGTTCGAAATTGATGAATTATAAGGGTTCGAATTTAAGGGCTTGTTTGGGTTCGAATTTAAGGGATTGAATTCGAAAATTGGGGGTTTTTGGCAAGGGGTGTTGATTCTTGCTTGGATAGCTTTATTCACGTTTTAGATGAATTATGGTATTTATTTGGGTTCGATTTGTGAGATAAGGGTTCGAAAATTTGTAGGGTGTTCTTGAACAATTTTCGATATTGTCTCATTTTTTTCCCTCCCTGCATGTACCCTGCCCCGGGTCTTTTAAAAGGTTAATTGTCGTGTGTTGACAATATTTTGAGGGATATGGGTGTGCTTGAGCATAGGTTACATGTTCGTAAATAATTGTGAATTATTTATCGTGTTAGCACATCGTTCCTCGGGGCATGGAACTCGATCAAGGTTTGGCTCGGACTTCGGAGATTTAAGGTACGTGCGACGTACGAGCATTTCTATATATTAGGGCATTTGTGAATGCATAATGAAATTTGATTTCATTGAATAATCGCGCATGAGGATTTTATATATATATGTTGATATAGCCAAGGAATGACCCAAATCTTGATATCGCCGCTTGTAGCGTGCGTGACACTAGAGTAGGATGACTCTTACATGATATAAGGGGTACTGGGTTTATATGTATCTATTATAAGACATTTGAGATGTCTAGGTTCGTAGAATCATGTATTCATTATGAGACATTTGAGATGTCTAGGTTCGTAGAATCATGTATTCATTATAAGACATTTGAGATGTCTAGGTATAATGAAGGATTGGTAAAACAAATGCTAGGCATTTGAGCTATCTGTGATTGATAGCGAGGTTGTGAAATCAGTATTAGATATTGAGATATCTAAAATTGCATGTTTAATGAATTTTCAATCACTATCTGTTGATATTCGAGGATTAGGCATGCGATGAGTTAATCAATGTGTTGATTTACTGATTTTTGAGATTTGATGAGTTTGATGATTGTGAGGACAGGGACATTACACGGAATCCCGGATGAGGTTGCCATCCAGGGAGTATCATTTAAATTCATTTGTATTTACCTTTGTTGTAAATTATGAATTTCATTATTGTGATTATGGGATTTTGTGTATTGGTATGCTCACCCCGTTGGGGGCTGTCTCTGTTGGGACAGGTGAACAGGTACATCGATGGCTTTGGAGTTGAGCTCGAGCTGTTGATTGGAAGTACTCCCAGGATCGTGGTACCAGGGCTTGATGAAGCACGGTATCGTATAGAGTACTTATATACCCCTGAGGATTATATACATATTCATGATGCTCGCATGTGAGCACGATTATACTTGTATATGGATTGTATATAAAGGCATGAGCCTTTCTCTCTTTCATTTGAGGTTGCATGCAATTAGAGGTTGAATTGCTAAATGATATGAGAGTCATTGGTGTATTATGTGGGTGTTGATACCCACTTTTGTCGTCATATGTGTGGTGTCTTCCCTGGCTGGGAATTTTACTTGTATTACTGCTTTCTGATGAGTATTATGTGTTCCCTGGCCGGGAATTATGTTATGTGTTGTGCCTTCTTTTTTTCGGGATAGCTCTATTTATGGGGAGACTCTGCCCAAATTTTTATAAAAGTTCGCAATGTGAAAAGTGGCACCAAGGGGTTGGTAAAGGGCAAACATATGAGCCTTTTATTGTTAGGATGATGATCTTATAACATTGAGTATTAAAGGAAATTTTGTAATTGACATTCAATGGTAAAGTATCATCTGAGCTTCCCGATTGACTTTTATTGAAAGCATGTGCCACACATAGTGGTTAATACACTAATCAGGGGTTAAGGGCTAAGGGGGTCCTTACAGCCACTCATGTCTGGGCGGACCATGACATATCTCCACATCTCAACTCCCACACTCACACACCACTCCCGAACCTCCATACCACTACACCACATCCGAATAAGTTAATCAAAAATCCGGATCAAATAAAGATCAAAAGCTGATGAATAAGGCCTTACTGCGAGATCGCATGCCTGAGCTGATATAATATGGGCTTACTGCAAGATTGCATGCCCGAGCTGAACTCCTGAGGTCAGCCTAGAAAAAATTGCAGTAATACACAAGAGACAAGAGAGAAACGATCCAAAATAATAATATCTTGCATTTGATGTAATATAAAGGATTTAAAATATTCAAATTCCAACAATATTTAAATCTTGAGCGAGTAACTTTTAGTTCATGCTCAACTAAATGGAAGACCAATAGACTAGGTGTCACCAATCTGTTGCACTGAGGTTGGAGTGCCGAGGTTGCTTGTAAATAATATATTAAATATTTATCGTGCTATCACCTCCAGAATAAATGCATCTTCACAAAAAAGAATTAGGGTCATCTTCATTAGGATTGGGTGACACACCATGGGTCCAGACATCCTAGACCTATTCACGCAATATTCTGAATAGATTAACCCAATTAATAAATATTGATCTAAAAATATTAATTCCTTTGCCATCTACCGAAAAATGAAGTCATAATCAGTTGTTACATAGATGCCTTTAATTCAAACCACAAAAACACAATAGATTCCTTTTACTATATAAACATTATTGAAACCTGGTGGTGGCAATCTACGCATATGCCTAATCTATGTATTTCAATATAATCAAGCATTGGGTACGCTATTCCAGAATTATGGCATGATCACCAAGTTTTTAGCAAATTGGCAAGTACAAATAGTTTAGCATGTATCTTAATCCATATTTTTCGGAAATCCAGATTTTTTTAACAAAGTTATTCCAATAACTCAAGAGTGATGGCTCTTGTCATAAAAAGAAGGATTACTCCTACCCATAAAATATTCCAGATATAATAAATAAAAGTAATATTGACAATGTAATGTAGAATTATCTTAGCTCAGCTGGTAGAGAACGTGGTCGTGGGTTCGTTTCCCACAGACGGCGCCAATTGTTACCTCAATTTTTGGTTCGATCTGGTAACAATAAATGAATATGCGAAAATAAATGAACAACATGATTTTTTACGTGGAAACCCCGAAGGGAAAAACCACGGGACCTAGTCCAGTACAAATTCCACTATATTCTCAAGAATTTTCATGGTTCTTCGTTTTTTACAATCCTGGGAAGAGCCAACCAGGCGATCCCCCCCCCCCCCCCCCGCCCTTTTAAACCTAATGTTCCACTAATCTCCATCAATTTCCTAATGGGCCATTATTTGGGCCTCCTACTAGTTAAATAATTGGGAATGGGCAATGGGCCCGAAAGCGGGCCCAGGTAATGGGCCAAGATAAATGAGACATTGTATCTTGTCAGATTGGGTCGAGCCCATAGAATCTGGGTCCAAACCGCACCGGGACAATTATCGGGGTATCATAAATGGACATGGTCTTCTCTCTTCATTTATGGCTTGCATGCAATTAAATACGGAATTGCTAAATGAACTGAGATTATGTTAGTGTATTATTAGGGTGCATACTATGAAAGTGGCTTTAGTTGGGGAAGTTGAATATTATGAGGTTCTAATACAAGACATGTTATAGATGGTAAATGATGTTATTCTTGTATATGGTTTCCTTCCCATGATAATATTATTGTATGCACTTAATGGAATGGATTAATACACTAATAAAGGGTTAAGGGCACGGGGTCCTTACATTAGTGGTATCAGAGCAGTGGTTTGCTCTTTGGGGCTGTTGAGGGCCTGGAACATGCTGATAGGAATGGGTAGCACATATTTATGCATGATGGTAGTTAGTGTTGTGTGACACAACTATTTGCTTACATGCTTTTATGATGTGGAATTTGGTATTGCTAACCATGATGGTTGCAGGATCATATGTAATACGATGAAATGAGATTTCAATTGATATTGAGCATGAAAATATATTGCAATTAGAGTCCTTCTACGGGTATATCATTAGCGATGGATCATAATATTTGCCACTCATATGTCGAAGCGATGGTTAATGCCGCTGTCATATCATAGCGAGGGATACTATTGAGCCGCCGATATAACGTAGTAGGATTTGTGATTTGTTGTGTTAACCTTGATGCATGTGTATGGAAATATCGATGAGATTATGTGTAATGGGCATCACCTCTTGAGTCGAAAGGACAATGTGCACATGTTCGGGGTCACCTTGATAGGGTTGATTATTACGCGTTTTTATGCTATGATTTGTATATGTTTTCGTGTTGATTCTTGAATTATTTTACGTCTTATGGTATATATTTCTATATTTCAGGAATCAATGTTGAAATTCATAAAAGGGGAAGAAATCAAGCTAAAATGATGAAAAATGAATAAAGTTGAAGAAAAGAGGAAAAAACCAGAATCCAAGACACATGTTGCTCCTTTCTCCTCAAATTACTATATGTTCGAGCCATGTTTTGGAAATGTGGTCCATATTAAAATTGTAGAACTTTGAGTTATATTCGTGTGGACAGCTGATTCATCGAATTCGGAGTTCGTATGAGAAAGTTACGGCCAAAATACGAAACTCGCCAGAAGCTGAAAAAGGTGAAGAAACTTACTGTGAAGGGCGATCGATCGAGAAAGGATTTCGATCGATCGAGAAATGCTGAAAACTGAGCGAAATTCTTACTGGAAGGCTTGATCGATCGGCCACTTTTTCGGATCGATCGGGACGAGCAGTTTTGAGAAAAAAAACTTCCTTGTAGAGTTTGTATGCAAAAGGGAAGTCCATAATTCTTTCCCCTATACATATGGACGAGATTTAAAACCCAAAATCAGATTTTAACCCTAGAACACTCACATCACAGCCTCCATCTCAGCCCCCCCTTTCCTTCAATTCCACAAAACCACACGCCTCCTTTCTTCACTCTAACCTCACGCCTCCTTCACACGGCCAGCAGCCATTCACTCCACCATAACCTCCATCTTTCTTCCACTCTTCACCATTCATCATCACTCATCAACCCTTCACCCTATGTTTTGGAACGAGCCAACAAGATAATCGAAGAGCACGATCGAGAAAGAAGCGAGGAAGGATCGAGAATCAACGAAAAAGTCGACTTGGGAGTTTTCTTTTACTTTTCTATCTGCTTTGTGATCGGTCGAACACGTGGCGCTTGTGCCAGTGTATGGTTGAAAAGATTGATGTTGCGCCATACCCTTAACTATAGTTATCGGTAAAGCGGTAAGCGCTCGATCCTACAGAGAGATATCAATAACATGGTTTTTCCTATTGATTTTGAGATTGAATTCATATATCTTCTAAGTGCATGTGTTATTGTTCTTAATGCTTTTGAAGGATTGATCACCTTTGAATGATATTTTATTATAATTGAGATCGAGAGATAAAATTATAATACGATATAATAATTCATGCCGTGTGTTAAAGATTGAGATCGAGAGATAAAATCACATGCAAGTGATAGCTTTGGGTTGTTTAATCTAAAGTTAGTGGTTTTCATAAAGCGCATTCAACATTTAAATTGTTAATTACGTGAACGAGAGTTACTAGTTGCAATTTGATGTTAGACTTAATATAGCTCGAGAGAGTATATTGAATAAATTTGGAAAACCCGTCACCTTAGAGATGTATGGAGAAAAGAATTGTAAGAGTTGGGTAGGTGAATAATTGTCTTGATACTTTCTTGTGGATTTTTCTCGTGATCGTCGACTATTTTGGTTGGATTATAGTAGCTTAATTTAGTTTGTTTAATTATTAATTAATTATCGTAGGTTAAATATAGTTAAAAGACATCTTATTGGGTACTTGCTTGTTAGTCCCTGTGGGTTCGACAATCCGTATCTTCCTATCTATACTAAAACTTGACACCGTGCACTTGCGGTAGAATCGCTAGATTGGAAATAATTGTTTAAAATAAAAGCGATCAAGTTTTTGGCGCCGTTGCCGGGGACTAACTTTAGTAATATCATACTAGGTTCTTTGACTGTAATTTAACCATTTTTCCCTTTGTATATATTTATTTTGAAAAAAAAAAATTATTAAATTATTTAGTTTGTTTGTCTTGTGAGGTACTTGGAGATGCTACATCAACAAGCCTTCACAAGCTTTGCCCAACAACGTTCCGAGCCGTTCTACGCTGCTTGGGAGAGATTCAATGAATTGGCCAACACATTCCGGTATCACAACTTTTCGAACTATACTCTCTTGCAATATTTCTTCAACGGTTTGGATGCACAGACCCGAGAATGGGTATTGAGCGGAGCACTGGTAACTGGAAGTCCTTTGGTTGAAAGAGATGAAGATAGTGTATTGCACCTGTTCAATGATATGGCGGACTTCGATCATCACTGGCATTGTGATCCTTCACCACAAGGATGGAGTCACCAATACCCACCGGAGCTTCACTACCCTATTGATACGCCACAACCATTTGAACATCACGAAGAGAGGAGAGATAGTTCTGCAGATGTCACGACTCAGTTAGAGGATACCTTAGTAAGATTCTTGGCATCAACCGAGAACACTTTGGAGTGCCAAGCCAACTCTATGCGTCACTTGGAGCAGCAAATGGCGGTCTCATTGAAACAATTTCAACTAGCTGCCAAGAGGAAGAGATGAGGGCTACAAATCAAGAGGCGACAAATCGAGTTTGGTTATATGATGACGATCACTCAACCAACCAAGTTTGGGGGAGTGATCCTACTAGTGTGCAAAAGTCAAGGGAACTTGAGCCTCTTCAAGAGATTGAGACTACTTCAAAGATGTCATCCGAGGAGTTCCCAAGTGAAGATGAGTCGAGTGTGATGTTGGAGAAGGAAGATACTTTCGAAGATTCTGATTTGAGCCCATCGATGGAGACATGTTCTATGCCATATGTGGATCCATATTTTCCATCGATGCCAACTTCACCGCACTACATCCTCCATATGAAGCCAAGTCAAGAATCATTCTCGCATACCTACCACTTCAAGATGAATGTTGTTGGAGCGACGAGCTTACACTGCTACAATCTTGCCAATCTTGAGGGCATATTGAATGAAGACCCAGTAGTGGTATCATACGATACTTACTATGGGCGGCAGCCGCTCTTTGATGGTTGCTTCTGATGGTCAAGCCGAAGACCAAAAATCAGCGCTTCTTGGGAGGCAACCCAAGCGTATCCTTTTGTTATTTAGTTTTGTTATTTGATTTTCAGTTTTTTAGTTTTGTTTATCTCTCGAGTCGAATATTTTACCATTTGCATTCTTCTCTTGCTAGGTACTTGGTTGGAGCGATGAACCCCTACAACAGTGGAGCTTTCAAAAGCAAATCTTCCTCAACCCTCATGCAAGCGTCTTGATCAGGGGAGTTCACTTTTTCCCTTTTGATTCTTTTAAACATTGAGGGCAATGTTTGATTTATGTTTGGGGGAGTAGTAGCTTGCATGTTTTACTTGTTTTAACCATATGTTGTGTGCTTAAATGACACTTGATTCGTCCGATTATTTGAGCTAAATTTTTTTTTTCAAACTTGAGAAAAGAATGAATTATAGTAGTGACTATTCAATGAGGATTTTGATCTCACTATGCATATGAACTTGATTTGTGATTGTACTTGTACATGAATATCCAAGTTGAGTTAGCATGTCAAGAATGAAGAATATATTGAGCACAATGAGTCATGATCTTGTGGATTGCATGTTGAATAGTGATAATTGTTGTGAACTTGATGATTTGTCTTGAGCATCTTAGAGTTATCCTAGAACTTATTTGATGATAACACTTTGAGGCGAAATATTATAGTTACAAACTTGACTTGGAAATGATCTAGGCGATCTTTGAAACGTTTGAGCCTTTCAAGCTTACCATGATTCATATCAATCCCTAGTGTCCCATTTAAGCTTTATTGAAAAAAGAATGGTATATGTATTGCTTATAATTAGACCCCATTCGACATTCTTGGCAAACTCATTATACTTACCCTTATTTGAGCCTAAATGAAAAAGTTATCCTTACCCTAAGAGAGTATAATGAATTCCATTCGATGCACGTAAATTGTTATATCCTGATGAGCTTATTGAAAAATATTGATGAATGAGAAAAGAAAAAGATAGACAAAGTGCCTTGAAAAGAAAAAAATAAACATATAAGACCCAAAGTGGCCAAGGCTATAAAAGAAAAAGAAGAGGAGCTCGATGTGTGAGAAAATTTGAACTATAAATGACTATACTCTCTTCTTTGCGCTTATCCTATCTTTTCTTTGAAGCCAACACCAAAGGCCTTTCATTACAAGCTTAAAAAGTCCTTTTGATCCAAGTCTAGGGAGTAACTATCATTAGTGGAGAAGTTGTTTGAAAATAGGCTTATAGGGTGCTTGATGATAATCTCGACTTTGAGTTGATTAGCATGATTTGATCTTGAATATGTGCATGAAACTTGAGATTGAAATTAGCACACACACACATTCCGATTTTGAGATATGTTGCTTGAATTAGGAGAAAACATGTCTTGTCAACTTTTGTATATGTGCATGAGATTTCTGAGAATAAGCAAGTCATGAAATAATTGTTTCAAATATCAAGAATGAACTCTACCTTATGATTTTAATGCTTAATCGAGGACGATTAAGTGATAAGTTTGGGGGAGTTGATAGGGTTGATTATTACGCGTTTTTATGCTATGATTTGTATATGTTTTCGTGTTGATCCTTGAATTATTTTACGTCTTATGGTATATATTTCTATATTTCATGAATCAATGTTGAAATTCATAAAAGGGGAAGAAATCAAGCTAAAATGATGAAAAAATGAATAAAGTTGAAGAAAAGAGGAAAAAACCAGAATCCAAGACACATGTTGCTCCTTTCTCCTCACTTTACTATATGTTCGAGCCATGTTTTGGAAATGTGGTCCATATAAATATTGTAGAACTTTGAGTTATCTTCGCGTGGACAGCTGATTCATCGAATTCGGAGTTCGTATGAGAAAGTTACGGCCAAAATACGAAACTCGCCAGAAGCTGAAAAAGGCGAAGAAACTTACTGTGAAGGGCGATCGATCGAGAAAGGATTTCGATCGATCGAGAAATGCTGAAAACTGAGCGAAATTCTTACTGGAAGGCTCGATCGATCAGCCACTTTTTCGGATCAATCGGGACGAGCAGTTTTGAGAAAAAAAAACTTCATTGTAGAGTTTGTATGCAAAAGGGAAGTCCATAATTCTTTCCCCTATACATATGGACGAGATTTACAACCCAAAATCAGATTTTAACCCTAGAACACTCACATCACAGCCTCCATCTCAGCCCCCCCTTTCCTTCAATTCCACAAAACCACACGCCTCCTTTCTTCACTCTAACCTCACGCCTCCTTCACACGGCCAGTAGCCATTCACTCCACCATAACCTCCATCTTTCTTCCACTCTTCACCATCCATCATCACTCATCAACCCTTCACCCTATGTTTTGGAACGAGCCAACAAGATAATCGAAGAGCACGATCGAGAAAGAAGCGAGGAAGGATCGAGAATCAACGAAAAAGTCGACTTGGGAGTTTTCTTTTACTTTTCTATTATTGTTTTACATGAATAATTGGATTGTTGTGTTTTTGATGATTGAGAGATATCAATAACATGGTTTTTCCTATTGATTTTGAGATTGAATTCATATATCTTCTAAGTGCATGTGTTATTGTTCTTAATGCTTTTGAAGGATTGATCACCTTTGAATGATATTTTATTATAATTGAGATCGAGAGATGAAATTATAATACGATATAATAATTCATGCCGTGTGTTAAAGATTGAGATCGAGAGATAAAATCACATGCGAGTGATAGCTTTGGGTTGTTTAATCTAAAGTTAGTGGTTTTCATAAAGCGCATTGAACATTTAAATTGTTAATTACGTGAACGAGAGTTACTAGTTGCAATTTGATGTTTGACTTAATATAGCTCGAGAGAGTATATTGAATAAATTTGGAAAACCCGTCACCTTAGAGATGTATGGAGAAAAGAATTGTAAGAGTTGGGTAGGTGAATAATTGTCTTGATACTTTCTTGTGGATTTTTCTCGTGATCGTCGACTATTTTGGTTGGATTATAGTAGCTTAATTTAGTTTGTTTAATTATTAATTAATTATCGTAGGTTAAATATAGTTAAAAGACATCTTATTTGGTACTTGCTTGTTAGTCCCTGTGGGTTCGACAATCCGTATCTTCCTATCTATACTAAAACTTGACACCGTGCACTTGCGGTAGAATCGCTAGATTGGAAATAATTGTTTAAAATAAAAGCGATCAAGTTTTTGAAAAACTTGACCGCTTTATTTTTAAACAAAAGATATTTCAAAGAATAGTGTGAAGCGATTCTACCGCAAGTGCACGGTTGTCAAGTTTTAGTATAGTGAAAATTAAGTACGGGTTGTCAAATCCACAAGGACTAACGTATAAGTACCGAATAAGATTAATAAAATTATATTTAGCCTACGATTAACAAAGGTGATTAACTAATGCTAATTTAAACTAAAGACTGAAAAATAAACAAGAAACAATAAGATGAATGTTTCCGGATATACGAAGGCAAGTCACTCGAGAAAATTACCAAGTTCGTCGTTCAATTATGTTATCTTTAATGATTCAAGTGAATTCTCAAATTATCAACCAATTGATTTTAAAGGTGAAAGGTTTCCGCGATTATTCGATACACTCTCTCGAGCTGTAAAGAAACTAACATTAATTAGAATAAGTCACTCTCGTGCACCTATTTACTAATATAATATTGCATAAGACGTCAACACCTTATAACTCTAAATCTTTCGATTCCAAGTTCTCACGTATGCGATATCATCTCTCGATCTCAATCGTAACATACATCATAAATTAATGGAGCGTGTTACAACGTTATCTCTCGATCTCGGTTATAACTCTCAAATTCAATCAAAGCTAGCTAGACTTTGATCTACACAAACAATTAATTTATGAACAATAACAATCAATGCGCTCAAACACAATTGAATCAATAATCAAACACAACGAAACTAAAACTCGAATAAAATAAACTATATTTAATTCAAATCAAATACATAAGAGTTTAATTGTCTCTCGACCTCAAAAACATCAAATGAAATTGAAAATCAAATAAATTAAAGTTTAGAAATACGATAAACGGTGGATGAATCCGTGCGTTGCACCGTGATTTCTTCTCTTGTTCCTTCCTTGCACTCCGGAATGGATTGGCTCGACTTTGGACGAAGAACGGAGATTGAATCTCCTTCGGTGGTGTTGGGCGGCGGCTAGGGCAGCTTCTCCTTGACCTAATTCACGTCTGGTATGGTATATCCTTGATTTGGAAGTGATTTATCCTTTTATACCTCAAAAATCATTTCAAAAATGGAAGATAAGATTTTCCCGGATTTGCGTCTCGATCGATCGAGATTTTCGTCCGATCGATCGGTGCACTGTTCATGTCAGCCTTTGAAACTCATTGCCTCGCTCGATCGATCGAGATTTTCTACCGATCGATCGAGACTTTGAAAAAAATCAGCTCTGAAGTTACTGTCTCGCTCGATCGATCGAGATTTTCCACCGATCGATCGAGACTGGAAATTCTTTACTTCTCAGCGCACTGTCTGGCTCGATCGATCGAGATAAAATCTCGATCGATCGAGATTCCGAAAATCTCACTTCCTTCATTTCAACTCTTTCTCGCCTCGATTTCGCCCGTTATCTTCATATTAGCTCATTTCTTCCATTTCCGATCTAATTTCCTGAAACAAACGAATAAACACCAAAAAGTATAATATCATCCAGGAAAAAGTACGGAAAATGGGAAGAAATTACAGTTAAAAACACTTAAAATCTAAGCCTATCAACTCCCCCAAACTTAGACTTGATCGTCCTCGAGCAAGCAATAAGCTCAAAAAGAAAAGTTAAACTCGATACTAAGCATGAATCATCTTTACAACATACGTAAAAACTCAGAAATCCTACTTACACATCAATAGAAGTCATTCAACACTTAACAAGAAGCAATTTCTCCTAAGTTAAACAATACATCGCAACATCGGAACTTGCGTGTGTGCTATTGTCAAACATGAGTTACATACATATCTTTAAGATCAACATGTGCCATATCAACTCCTAGTCAAGATTACTTTGAATTACTCTACAAATTTACTATCCAGCACTTCTCCACTAATGTAATTATTCCCTAGACTTGGATCAAAAGGTCTTAAAAGCTTATAACGTTAGGCCTTTTGGTGTCGGCTTCAAAGAAAATGTAGGATGAATTCAAAGAAGAGAGTATAATAAAATCAGTTCAACTATTTTAAGCTCCTCTTCAACTTTTTCTAGCCTTGGCCACTTTGGGTCTTATTTGAATTTTTCTTTTCAAGGCTTTTCTCTACAACATTTCTTTTTTCTTTGCTTATTCTTTCGTCTTTTTTGAACTCATTTGCATATAGCAATTCCGTGCAATGAATGAGATTCATTATACTCTCCTAGGGATGGATAAAATTGTTCTTTTAGGCTCAAACCAAGGTGGGTATAATGAGTTTTCCAAGAATGCCGAATGAGGGTCTAATCATATGCAATGCATATACCATTCTTTTTCAATAAGGCTCAAAAGGGGACACTAGGGAATAATGTAAACCAGGTAGGCTTGAAAGGCTCAAACGGTCCAAAGATCGCCTAAATCATCTCCATGTCTAGTTCCTAATTATAAATTTCGCCTCAAAGTGCTTTCAACTAAACTGTAGAGTTATCTAAGATACTCAAGACTCATCATAGTTAACACAAATTTTCAATTTAATCAATACATACTTCACTCAATCATGACTCAATAAGTGCTCAAATAATTCCTCAGTTTTGACATATGGTTAACAACGGATATATGCAAACAAGTTAAACATTTCCACGACTCCTATCTAGATGAGGATTAATTTCATCATGTATTACCGTTGCAATTCCAACTCATCAATTCTCACGAATAACTCAATCAAAAAAAAAAAAATTTGTTGGTAATGCTCAAGGATGAATCAGTCTCAAAATCATGCAGTCATGGTAGGAAAAGAAACAAGACAAGTAGCAGGATGTGCAAAAGCAAGATATATACAAATACTCAAAAACCCCCCCAAACTCAGCATGTGAATTGCCCTCAATGAACAAGAAAAATAAAAGCAAAGGCAAAGACACATACCATGACGACGATCGTCACTGATCGTCGTCCTCATCATGCTCCGGAGGGGGGACTGGGTAGTGGTGCTCCTCGGCACACATGGATTCATGTTACAAAACAAAAGTAAACAAAATAACAAAATCAATAAAACTAAACTAAAGAAAAAGAAACAAAGGGATTAAGAAAGAGTTCTTGATTTATAGTCCCAAGCTGGACTGTCATCTCCTCTCTCTTAGTCGTCAAGATAAACTATAGAGGTAACCGTTTGGACTTCATTGCTCATGTGGTAATGCTTTAAGCGTTGCCCATTCACTGTAAATGTTCCCCTGCTAGGATCAGTAACTTCAATTGCACCAGAGGGATAGATCTTTGCAATGGTGAATGGCCCGGACCAACGAGAGCGTAGTTTGCCTGGGAAGAGTCGCAATCTGGAGTTGAACAAGAGTACAACATCCCCTACCTTGAATTCCCTTTGTTGTATACGTGAATCATGCCACTTCTTAGTTTTCTCTTTGTAAATCTTGGCATTCTCATATGCTTGATTTCGGAATTCTTCCATCTCATTCAATTGTAGAAGACGCTTCTCACCTACAGCCTGACAGAAAAAGTTCAACCATTTAATAGCCCAATATGCTTTATGTTCAAGTTCAACAGGGAAGGTGACATGCCTTACCAAATACCAACTTATAAGGTGATGTGCTAATGGATGTCTTAAAAGCAGTTCTATAAGCCCATAGTGCATCATCTAAGCGTAAGGACCAATCCTTTCGGCTTAGAGTCACTGTCTTTTCTAAGATCCTCTTCAACTCTCGATTTGAAACCTCTACTTGCCCACTGATTTGTGGATGATAAGGTGAAGACACTTTGTGGGTGACACCATATTTACTCAAAAGTTTTTCAAATTGTTTGTTACGAAAATGGGTGCCACCATCACTAATGATTGCTCGAGGGGTGCCAAAACGAGTAAAAAATTTTCTTTTCAAAAATTGTACAACCACTCGAGCATCATTAGTGCGCAAAGCTTCCGCCTCTACCCACTTTGACACATAATCTACTGCAACAAGTATGTATTTATTTGAACAAGAGCTTGGGAAAGGTCCCATGAAATCTATTCCCCACACATCAAAAATTTCACATTCAAGCATATTGATCAATGGTAATTCATTCCTCCTAGAAATATTACCGACCCTCTGACATCTATCACATGAAGAGACATACTTGAATGTATCCTTATACAGCGTTGGCCAATAAAATCCAGAAGCAAGTACCTTAGCCGCTGTTTTGGTAGCTCCAAAATGCCCATCAGCATCCCCATCATGACATTTCTGCAAAATATCCTGTATCTCCTCCTTGGGGACACAACGCCTTATGATGTTGTCTGCACAGACTTTAAACAAGTATGGTTCCTCCCACAAAAGATGTTTAACCTCAGAAAAGAATTTTTTCTTTTGATAAAAAGTCAGATTTTGTGGGAGGATACCACTAACAATATAGTTTGCATATTGTGCATACCAAGGTAACAATTCAGCACTAAACAATTGCTCATCAGGGAAATTCTCATTAATCTCAACTACCTCAGTGTCACTTGTATCAGTCATGTTCTCAATTCGTGATAAATGATCTGCAACCACATTTTCAACACCTTTCTTATCTCTTATCTCTAAGTCAAATTCTTGCAATAATAAAATCCACCTAATCAAGCGTGGTTTGGCATCTTTCTTTGCAAGTAAGTATTTAAGTGCAGCGTGGTCAGTGTACACAATAACTTTAGCAAGACATAGGTAGGAGTGAAACTTATCAAAAGCAAAAACTATGGCTAGAAGCTCTTTTTCAGTGGTGGCATAGTTAAGTTGTGCTTCATTCAAAGTGCGACTAGCATAGTAAATTGTATGAAATACCTTGTTCCTCCTTTGACCTAAGACTGCTCCTACCGCAATGTCACTGGCGTCACACATTAGTTCAAAAGGTAACTCCCAGTCAGGTGCAACCAATACCGGTGCAGTTACCAATTTCTCTTTGAGTGTCTCAAACGCCTGCATACAATCAGAATTGAATTCATAAGATGCATCTTTAGTTAACAAATGAGATAAAGGTTTAGAAATTTTTGAAAAGTCCTTAATGAAACGTCGATAAAATCCTGCATGTCCTAAAAAACTTCGGATTCCTTTCACTGTTGTCGGCGGTGGTAATTGTTGTATCACTTGAATTTTAGCCTGATCCACTTCAATACCCTTTTCAGATATCTTGTGTCCCAAGACTATTCCTTCTTGGACCATAAAGTGACACTTCTCCCAATTTAGTACAAGATTTGTCTCTTTACACCTTGCCAACACCAAATTCAAGTTAGCTAAACA
Organism: Haberlea rhodopensis; assembly: GCA_907163345.1. Classification (NCBI taxonomy): domain Eukaryota; kingdom Viridiplantae; phylum Streptophyta; class Magnoliopsida; order Lamiales; family Gesneriaceae; genus Haberlea; species Haberlea rhodopensis. Next base: position 187,069 of record CAJQUN010000683.1, read on the forward strand.
TATATCAAAAGAAGAACCAAATACAGAAAAATCATCCATGAATACTTCTAGGAACTTCTCTATCATGTCATGAAATATGGCCACCATACATCTTTGAAAGGTAGCAGGTGCATTACATAATCCAAATGGCATTCGTCGGAATGCAAATGTGCCATAAGGACAAGTGAAGGTGGTCTTCTCTTGATCCTCAGGCGTAATAGCAATTTGGTTATATCCCGAATATCCATCTAGAAAGCAATAAAAATCATACCCTGCTAACCTTTCTACCATCTGATCAATGAAGGGAAGGGGGAAATGGTCTTTACGAGTGGAATCATTTAACCTCCTATAATCAATACACACTCTCCACCCTGTGACTGTTCTTGTGGGTATTAACTCATTATTCTCATTAGGGACAACAGTAATACCTCCCTTCTTTGGTACACATTGAATAGGACTTACCCATGAGCTATCAGAAATAGGATAGATAATACCTGCATCCATAAGCTTAATCACCTCAGCTTTGACTACCTCTTGCATTTTTTTGGATTAAGACGACGTTGAGGTTGAACCACGGCCTTGAATGTGTCTTCCATAAGAATTTTATGCATGCAGACCGATGGGCTAATTCCTTTGATATCTGATATCTTCCATCCAAATGCTTTCTTGTGCTCCTGAAGGACTTTCATAAGCTTTTCCTCATTATCACTTGTCAAAGACGAAGAAATAATGATTGGTAAAGATCTTTCAGCAATCTAAGAAAATATACTTGAGATGTGATGGAAGAGGTTTGAGCTCAAGGTTAGGTGACTCTTCAATTGATGGCTTTTAAGGTTTAATATCTCTTTTTCCCAACACTCCCAGATTCTCAGTGGCTCGCTTCATGTATGGACTGGTGTTGTTGTAAGGACCCTAATCCTTAAGTGCGGATCAAAGGCATAATTAGAGCTAATATAAATGATCAGAGTAAATTAATCGTGTTGAGGCTATGAGCCTAAAAGTTACATGCCAAAAATGAGGACTATCAATGGATTAATTACATTCCCCATCAAAAGAATGTTATCAATTATAGTTTTACACTACTCCTAGAGTAGACACTATACAAAAATAATCATGTCCTTCATCTACCAAAAGTGCTCTTCAAGCTCACGGTCTCAACCCGTCTTAGCCCCCTTCATATCATGCCAAAAGTACCTACAAGGACAACCCCCAAACATGAGCAATGATATCATTCATACACAACACAATATGAATATAAAGCGTAAATGCATAATCATAATAAAACACTTCCTGTAACATTCCCAGCTAACAAGGTCGATACATACACAGGCAATGCATCAATGTCAAAATCATAGCCCAGATGGCAATAGGAGGTCATCATGGCGGACAAATGGATAACGTCCTCAGCAGAACTCCTCACTTTCCGGCTCAAAGCATCTGCTGTCAAATTAGCTTTTCCGGGATGGTATTCAATCTCACAATCATAGTCCTTGAGTAAGTCCATCCACCTCCTCTGCCTCATGTTCAACTCTGCCTGAGTGAATAAAAACTTGAGGCTCTTGTGATCCGTATAAATGGTAAACGAAGTACCATACAAATAATGTCTCCAAATCTTCAGGGCGAAGATGATAGCCTTCAGTTCCAAGTCATGGACTGGGTATCTCGTCTCATGCGGCTTCAGCTGCCTCGATGCATAAGCTACCACATGCCTATCTTGCATCAGTACACACCCAAGGCCCTGAAGTGATGCATCGGTATACAAAACAAATCTGGAGTTCTCCGTAGGGATCACTAACACTGGCGCCGTCGTCAAACGGTGCTTCAACTCCTGGAAGCTCTCCTCACAAGCTTCTGACCAAAAGAAAGGTACTCCTTTCTGGGTCAACTGTGTCAACGGCTTGGAAATCTTCGAAAAGCCCTCGACGAAGCGTCGATAATATCCGGCCAAACCAAGGAAGCTCCGAATCTCAGGCACGGAAGTGGGGGCAGCCCACTCCATCACGGCTTCGATCTTCCTGGGATCCACTGATATCCCACTGCTAGAAATGACATGCCCCAGAAATACTACACTGCTCAACCAGAACTCACACTTACTGAGCTTGGCATACAACTGGTGATCTCGAAGAATCTGGAGCACTGTCCTCAAGTGTTTCGCGTGCTCTTCCTCACTCCGGGAATAGATGAGAATGTCGTCAATAAATACAATGACGAACTGATCAAGATACGGCTGAAACACTCTGTTCATCAGACTCATAAAGACCGCTGGAGCATTCGTCACACCGAACGGCATCACTAAGAACTCATAATGTCCATATCGAGTCCGGAACGCTGTCTTCTGCACATCTTCTTCCCTGACTCGAATATGATGGTACCCGGACCTCAAATCAATCTTACTATACAGTCTGGTACCTTGCAACTGGTCAAACAGATCATCAATTCTTGGGATAGGATATTTGTTCTTCACTGTGGCTTTATTCAGTTGCCGGTAATCGATGCACAACCGCATTGAACCGTCCTTCTTCTTCACAAAGAGAACCGGTGCGCCCCATGGCGATACTCTCGGGCGTATATATCCCTTGTCAAGAAGATCCTGCAACTGTTCCTTCAATTCTCTCAACTCCGCAAGTGCCATCCTATAAGGTGCACGAGAGATAGCGGATGTCCCCTGTAAGGACCCCCATGCCCTTAACCCGTTATTAGTGTATTAAGCCATACCATTAGTGCATATAATCATACCATCATGGGGAAAACCATGTGCAAGTGCAACACCGTATGCTACCCAGAAAATTTCTTGCATTCAATTCACATAATATTTAGATTCCCCAACCAAGATTATTCATATGACATGGACCCACATAATACACTAACATGCTCTTAGTTCATTTAGCAATTCCATAATTAATTGCATGCAACCATAATGAACAGAGAGAAGCCGTAGCCCATTGATACATTCCATATACACGTAAAATGTACTCACATAAGAGTACCCAATGGATAAGCGTGTATCTGATGTATAAAACACTCTACCGAATACCGTTACCGGTACTTCAATCCTGGAAGCACCTCCCAAGCACAGCTCGATCTCAACACTGGATCTATGTACTCATTCAACCAGCTCTGGTACCTCGATCAAGGAAGTACCTCAAATCAACAGCCCGAGCTCAACTCCAAAGCTGCTGCTACACCTGTAACACCTGCCCCAACAGAGACAGCCCCCACACGGGGTGAGCATACCAATACCACCAATCAAATAACCATAACATTGCAATTCATAATTTACAGAATGTAAATGCCATAATTTAAATGATACTCCCTGGATGGTAACACCCTCATCCGGGATCCCTTGTATTGTCCCTGTTCTCAAAATAACCAAACCATTAAATTCCCAAAAGCCAGTTGATCATCTCATTGATCAATTAAAACCATTCCTGCTATACCAGTTCCATAACCAAATACGATTAAACCATCAAAATAGAATACTACAGAATCACATATATTTAGCAATTGACTCCATATTTCTATGTCATAGCTCGCTCCACAATAGCGGCATTTCGACCCCACGCACGCTCAACAATAGCGGCGTCATAACCGATGGTCGCTCAACGGCGATAACATCCCAATCCTTGCTCGCTCAAAAGCGGCACCATATAATTCCCAATGTATAATCCAGTTGACGCAAATACCATTTACCGCGCATATCGTTATCCATTTATAGTAAGTATCATGCACCATGCATTTCAATACCTATTCGATGCAATTACCACGTGCCACATATTTCAATGTCCATATAATGCAATTATCACACACCATGTGTTCCAATGCCCATTTAATGCAATTATCACATATCATGTGTTCCAATACCCATTTAATGCAATTATCACATACCATGCATTTTACAGTTGCAACATTATAATAGGCTATGCTCGTACGTCATACGTACATTAGATTTCCGTAGTCCATGTCAAGCCTGGCTTGAGTTCCATGCTCCGTGAAACATGTGCTAAAACACATAAACAACCCACAATCAAGCATAAGCATACAACCATGTGCCCAAGCACGTTCAAAACTCCCAAACATATCGTCTATCTATGACGATTACCAAATTATAAAAGTTCCCGGCTAAGCATGTATAATACCCCAAAAATATTGTCTATCCATGACAATTAACCTTTTAAAAATAACCCGGGGCGAAGCATGCAAGACACCCAAAAAGAGCCAAGAAACAACAAAAGAGGCACCAACAAACTGGCCATCTCGATCGATCGAAATTTCATCTCGATCGATCGAGAACCACCCTCCGATCGATCGGTCAAAACGCCGATCGATCGGTCCACTGTTCCAACGCCACAAAACACATTCTGCCATGCTCGATCGATCGAAAATATTTTCGGATCGATCGAGCAGCCCTGTATGCCCGAGAAACCTCCAAGAATGAGCTTCCAACAACACCCTAACTCACACACCACCAAGATCAACCATCCAACACAACACTAAACTACAAAACAACCTTAAAATACATCCCCCAAACATAAACAACATGTTGGACCAAGATCCACCCTTATAACCCCAAAAACAAGCTACAAGCCCAACCAAAACTCAACAAAACTTACCATAATGAAAGCTTACCACTTGAGCTCCAAGTTTTTAGCAAGAAATCACAAAAAGATCCCTTTTTCAAAGCTTTCTCCTCCTCTCTTGATGCAGAAACGAAAATGGGGGTTTTGGATAATGGATGGGGTTGAATGGACATCAAAATTGATAGAGAGGGGTGATGGGATATAAAGTAGGTGCAAGTGGCTCATTTGCCATGTATGGATTTAAATGTGTATCAAGACACAAGCATGATATATAAAATACCTCAACATGATATTTTAAAAGCATTTTACTACAATGCATCAAAATCACCATTAAAATCATGCTTTACCAAAATTACAAATTATAACACCCAAACACCCAACATGTATAACATGCACCCCGAAATGCACCCCAGGTCACCCATACCACGTGACTAAGCATTTTTACCAAGATAAGTAATTATCACCGCAAGAATTATATAACCACAATTAATTCCTAATTGCCACAATAAAAAAAATCTATTAAAGATTAATAACCCTCCGGGATTAATACCAATAATCCCAGGACATCACAATTATCCCCCACTAATAAAATTTCGTCCTCGAAATTTGCACCGGTGTACTCCACGTAACACCAAGGCTACACCAACAAAAATAAAACCACGAGCCCGATTCTGGATCACATTAGAATCGAATTAACAACTGCGAGAACACCAATCTCGCACCAAGTTCTAAAATAGAGCAAACGTCAAAATCCACACAAACCCATAAGATAGCAACATACCTCGATGTGAATCGTCCTAGAAGTCATTCCACCACAATTTCAAATCAACCAAATCTCCCTTGGTTCTGACATAGAAATCATTCCATGATATTCACCACTTGCCCACGATGCTTGACACGCATCGTTATGATGGGAACCACTAGTATAAACAGTATACTCACAGAAAAATTCAGTTTCTGCTTCCCAGTCCATCTCCTCCAAAGGAGTAGTTGCACCAATTGCAATCCGGACCGGGTTACCCACGGTCACTGATCCACACAAAACACATCACCAAGGACGTTTACACCTGTGTGTTCCAAGAAATCATTTCTTGGTCCCGACACACCATCAAGACTCCACAAAGTCGCAAGTTCCACAGATGTCATGCAAAACAATCAATTTGCATCCCCGCCACGCGTGTCAACCACGACACCAAACAAATCCGAGTCCTGGCCACCCCTTGTCTATCCTGGGATTTAACAATCCTAAAACAGGGAGGCTATCGAATTAACCAGCAAGAACTACCATGGTCTCAAAACACGACAATCCCTCCTCAGGGGGAAGTCAAACAACCCTCACGATCATTCATCAGAATGTATCGTGCCATCGAGATTACCGATCTCGAGGTTCCACAATCTCACACCGGAGATTCACCAAACCAAGCATACAACCCGGCGTTCGACAATGAACAAAATAACGTTGGCATTCGTATACACTCACGACATACATGCCCAAACACCAATCACAGCATGCATACACAATGCAATAGACTCGGGTATCTCCAAACATACCCAAATCCCAAAACCAACTGTCAAATCTCAATTATTCTCACCCCACGGAGAATGAAGGTTGACAAACCAAAACCAAAGGGTGTGATTTCAACATCACCACCACATGAACCAAAATAACGAATCCCCCCAAAATATTCAACCGGTAGGTATCATAATACCGCCTTCCTCTCAAGGAAAAAGTCATGAATCCATGATCCTCCAATCCTCGAACCACCGTTCGGAAGACCTGGATATATTTATACCGAAACATATCCCGGAACCCAGAAATACACAACTGGTTAGAGTAGTGCATCAATGCCACCAATACCCGATCCAAAATCCATATACGCCATGTATACACATCCAAACAATGCTCTGTACTAATGCCATAGTACTCCACAATCGAGCATCTCCCCGAAGACGTCTCCTCAAACGTCTCACCGAGGTAAGAAATCCATTACTCGGCCCAACACCAGTAATGCTTACCCTGGCTGATTCCCAATCAATCCACGACCGATGCAAGCTGTCTCCAAGACAGTACAATCCAAAACTCTCCAAGAGACAAAATCAATATAGTAGTGTCACCCCACTAACTATATCTCACAAACCATTGTGACTCCCGTTGCATTCCATATGCAAGGGTGCTCAACCAGAGGTAACCACGACTTGACGACACTCACGTTGGCATTCCCAACAGAATTGAGCTGCCCCAAAGCAAGTCTCTCAAAACATTTGACGTATAAACGTCCCCGTGAGGTATTCCCTACCTCAAATACCATGCCACATAGAGACTACAAGAGTCTACCATGACCCTCATCGTATCACCATACGATTCACCAAACTCGAATCCAACGAGCATTATAATGGCTAACACAAGCACGCTAAAGTACTGCAACAATACCTGGCTAGCGATTCGCTGGCCCCATAGGCTCATACCAACCTATCAATGTGACACACGTTCCATCCCGGTATACCATACCGTAACCATTAGAGTTGTGGGTCATCCCCTAACATATCTCTAAAACACCAAAGCACAATGGACAACCCGGTGTCCATGCTTAATTACCATGCAATCCTAATCCATTAGGATTTATTCCACACCCTCACGGTGGGTGTGCCCATGCCTATCACATATCACAACAACAAGCGAGTAGTTTCCTCAATGACTACTCTTACCACCAATCACTTGGCCCTATCCAATCAAACGAGCATACCCAAGGCTATCATTGCTCGGCAAATATTTACCTCCACAACATGATGCGGTATACACACCGGTACAATGCATCCGATGCTCCCTCGAGCAAACTTGCTCGCAAAAAGGTCTTGTCAACTAGTGACCCAGACTCTACCATGTGCTCACCATCGGCACTCAACCATACAACCAAATACATAAACACGAATGTATTATTCACTAAAACGATGCCACGCGTCCACATAGACATCCCAAATAACATCGTCAAACACATGACGGTACCCGTCGATACACGACACTCATAATCTCATCGTCAAACACATGACGGTATAAAACAACACATAATATCCACAATAATGATAACAAAAGTAATATGCCATACCTCATCGCTATCAAGATAGCGGAATACCTTTATCCATCGTTCACCAGCGGTACACAAGCAGCATCCATCGCTCGTAGGCGGCATAATCCAGTGCTACACACATGGCGGTATAATCCATCGCTATAGAATCAGCGGCATAAAACATCTCCAAAGAATATCCGGCGGTATGAAGCATCGCCATAGATGTAGCAGAATGTACCATCGCTATATGATACCTGGCGGCATGAACCATTGCCAATAAAATACCCGGCGGCATGAACCATCGCCAATATAATACCCGGCGGCATGAACCATCGCCAATATAATACCCGGTGGCATGAACCATCGCCAATAAAATACCCGGCGGCATGAACCATCGCCAATAAAATACCCGGAATAATCGCGGACTCAAGAGGTACTCACACCCATGTAGTACTTTGTTCCCGATCGCATCGCTACGTCATGACAGCGGCATCATCACTTCGACGTGACAGCGGCATGTAACATCGCTTCGACACGACAACGGCATCATCGCTTCGACATGATTGTGGTACCATCGCTTCGACGTGACAGCGGCATTCACCATCACTTCGACACGACAGCGGCATTTACCATCGTTCCGGCATGACAGCGGAAATACCCCTCGCTTTACATGACAACGGAAATAATATCCCTCGCTATTAATATGACAGCGGCCGTGTTCTTCGCTTCATATTAGCGGCAAATATTCTCTCATCGCTACGGTATGACAGCGGCAAGTATTCACATCGCTACGCCATGCATGCAACCGTAATGCATATCCCGTGTTCCAATAATTGTTTCGGCACGACAGCGGCATCATCGCTTCGACGTGACAGCGGCATTTACCATCGCTTCGACACGACAGCGGCATCATCGCTTCGACGTGCATGCATCCGTAATGCATAACCCGTATTCCCATAAACATCGCCATGAGTGTATTTTCATGCACCTCGCTCCAACATTTAGCGGCAAAGCATTAAAATCATCACTCCGATGTATATCTATGCAACCGTAATGCATAGTCCATGTCTCATAAGACCCTGCAACAACCATGGTTAGCAATAGCATATTCCAATTATGAACACATATCATAAATGCACATAAGCAATCATGCATAAGTATGTGCTTCTCATTCCCATTAACATGTTCCTAGGCCCTTAACAGCCCCAAAGAGCTAACCACTGCTCTGATACCACTAATGTAAGGACCCTCGTGCCCTTAACCCGTTATTAGTGTATTAAGCCATACCATTAGTGCATATAATCATACCATCATGGGGAAAACCATGTGCAAGTGCAACACCGTATGCTACCCAGAAAATTTCTTGCATTCAATTCACATAATATTCAGATTCCCCAACCAAGATTATTCATATGACATGGACCCACATAATACACTAACATGCTCTTAGTTCATTTAGCAATTCCATAATTAATTGCATGCAACCATAATGAACAGAGAGAAGCCGTAGCCCATTGATACATTCCATATACACGTAAAATGTACTCACATAAGAGTACCCAATGGATAAGCATGTATCTGATGTATAAAACACTCTACCGGATACCGTTACCGGTGCTTCAATCCTGGAAGCACCTCCCAAGCACAGCTCTATCTCAACCCTGGATCTATGTACTCATTCAACCAGCTCTGGTACCTCGATCCTGGAAGTACCTCAAATCAACAGCCCGAGCTCAACTCCAAAGCTGCTGCTACACCTGTAACACCTGCCCCAACAGAGACAGCCCCCACACGGGGTGAGCATACCAATACCACCAATCAAATAACCATAACATTGCAATTCATAATTTACAGAATGTAAATGCCATAATTTAAATGATACTCCCTGGATGGTAACACCCTCATCCGGATCCCTTGTATTGTCCCTGTTCTCAAAATAACCAAACCATTAAATTCCCAAAAGCCAGTTGATCATCTCATTGATCAATTAAAACCATTCCTGCTATACCAGTTCCATAACCAAATACGATTAAACCATCAAAATAGAATACTACAGAATCACATATATTTAGCAATTGACTCCATATTTCTATGTCATAGCTCGCTCCACAATAGCGGCATTTCGACCCCACGCACGCTCAACAATAGCGGCGTCATAATTGATGGTCGCTCAACGACGACAACATCCCAATCCTTGCTCGCTCAAAAGCGGCACCATATAATTCCCAATGTATAATCCAGTTGACACAAATACCATTTACCGCGCATATCGTTATCCATTTATAGTAAGTATCATGCACCATGCATTTCAATACCTATTCGATGCAATTACCACGTGCCACATATTTCAATGTCCATATAATGCAATTATCACACACCATGTGTTCCAATGCCCATTTAATGCAATTATCACATATCATGTGTTCCAATGCCCATTTAATGCAATTATCACATACCATGCATTTTACAGTTGCAACATTATAATAGGCTATGCTCGTACGTCATACGTACATTAGAATTCCGTAGTCCATGTCAAGCCTGGCTTGAGTTCCATGCTCCGTGAAACATGTGCTAAAACACATAAACAACCCACAATCAAGCATAAGCATGCAACCATGTGCCCAAACACGTTCAAAACTCCCAAACATATCGTCTATCTATGACGATTACCAAATTATAAAAGTTCCCGGCTAAGCATGTATAATACCCCAAAAATATTGTCTATCCATGACAATTAACCTTTTAAAAATAACCCGGGGCGAAGCATGCAAGACACCCAAAAAGAGCCAAGAAACAACAAAAGAGGCACCAACAAACTGGCCATCTCGATCGATCGAAATTTCATCTCGATCGATCGATTACCACCCTCCGATCGATCGGTCAAAATCCCGATCGATCGGTCCACTGTTCCAACGCCACAAAACACATTCTGCCATGCTCGATCGATCGAAAATATTTTCGGATCGATCGAGCAGCCCTGTATGCCCGAGAAACCTCCAAGAATGAGCTTCCAACAACACCCTAACTCACACACCACCAAGATCAACCATCCAACACAACGCTAAACTACAAAACAACCTTAAAATACATCCCCCAAACATAAACAACATGTTGGACCAAGATCCACCCTTATAACCCCAAAAACAAGCTACAAGCCCAACCAAAACTCAACAAAACTTTACCATAATGAAAGCTTACCACTTGAGCTCCAAGTTTTTAGCAAGAAATCACAAAAAGATCCCTTTTTCAAAGCTTTCTCCTCTTCTCTTGATGCAGAAACGAAAATGGGGGTTTGGATAATGGATGGGGTTGAATGGACATCAAAATTGATAGAGAGGGGTGATGGGATATAAAGTAGGTGCAAGTGGCTCATTTGCCATGTATGGGATTTAAATGTGTATCAAGACACAAGCATGATATATAAAATACCTCAACATGATATTTTAAAAGCATTTTACTACAATGCATCAAAATCACCATTAAAATCATGCTTTACCAAAATTACAAATTATAACACCCAAACACCCAACATGTATAACATGCACCCCGAAATGCACCCCAGGTCACCCATACCACGTGACTAAGCATTTTTACCAAGATAAGTAATTATCACCGCAAGAATTATATAACCACAATTAATTCCTAATTGCCACAATAAAAAAAATCTATTAAAGATTAATAACCCTCCGGGATTAATACCAATAATCCCAGGACATCACATCCCCTGTAACAACTCGATCCCAAACTCAACTTCCCTAGCCGGTGGAAATCCTGGGATCTCTTCTTGTAAGGAGCCTAATCCTTAAGTGCGGAATCAAGGCATAATAGAGCTAAATAAATAATCAGAGTGAGAAATAACGTGTTGAGTGTATGAGCTTAAGCATTACATGCCAAAAATAAGGACTACAAAAGAATGGATTAATTACATTCCCCGTCTAATGAATGTTATCCACTAGTTTTACACTACTCCTAGAGTAGACACTAGGCAAAATAATCCTGTCCTTCAATTTCCAAAAGCATCCTCAAGCTCACTGTTTCAACCCGTCTAGCCCTCCTATCATGCCAAAAAGGTACCTACAAGGACAACCCCCAAACATGAGCAATAATAATCATTCATATTCAACACAATATGAAGATAAAGCGTAATGCATAATCAATATAAAACACTTCCTGTTTTCCCATGCATTTCAAACGCTTCCCGTTTGGTTGTCCCTGTACCATAACTCATGAGTATAATCAATAGATTATTTTTCAATGGTCTAAACATGTCATGAACATATACCATTTCATCAATACCAAATACTGATCACCAATCCCTAGTCTGTCCATCACAATGTATTTTAATGCCCCTCGCTTATTTACATATAGGCGGCATAGGATAACCTCGCTTCAATGGACTGCGGGACTCCCACCCCTCGCCTCTCATTGAGCAGCAAATACCCTTTCCTCGCCCTATATGATAACCACGCTCAAATGTGACATGCGGCGCTCCCACCCCTCGCTTCACATTTAGCGGAACCAAACCAAATACGGCAAGCATTAAAATCATCAAGGGATGACCACGACTCATGGGATATGCACCAATAATCATATGCATCTATAAACATCATGCATAACATGTATTTGCATCCACTATGCAATACCACATATATACTTGCATCCACAATGCATAAACAATAAGTATATAAGATACATGTACCGTTGGGGTGCCCGTACGTCCACTACGTACCTTTCCAAAAGTGGAATATGGTAGGACTTCAATGCCTTGGCTGTGTTGCAACCTGGGATGGTTCTACACATTCACACAAATCAATATTAGAACCCAATAATAGTCCAATACCAAAAATCCCACAAAAATAACCAAAAACACCATTTTTGGTGTCTCGCGATCGATCGCCATCAAGCCCCGATCGATCGCGAGACCTCACTGTCTCGGGCAACAAAATCCAACAATCCGCGATCGATCGCGGAGCTAGCGCCGATCGATCGCGGCCTCGCCGATCGATCGCGCCCATCTCGCGATCGATCGCTGAAGCTCTCTGCCTCAGCTCTGTTGCTCGCGATCGATCGCGAGAAAAACGCCGATCGATCGCCGAGCTCTGGGCATGCGGGGTTTGGGCACTATTGACCCATCTTCAACCCCAACTCATACACACCCACATACACCAACATCAACCAAACCCAACAACTCAAAACCAACAATAAACATCTATATAAACCCAAATATTTAACATCCAACCAAAATAATACCAAAACCACAACAACCCAACACAAACCCATTTTAAAACCCTTCAAAATCAACCCAAACTTAAACAAAACCTTACAAAATTTACAATGAGGTATCCATACCTCTTGGGGATCTCAAATCACCCTACAAGCTCCACAAAACAAGATTTTGCAAGAACTCCTCTTCACCCTTGAGCTCAAGCTCGAAAATGGGAAGGGAAAGGAAGGGTTTGGGTGTTGTTTTGGTAAAGTTAAAAAGTGATGGATGGATGAGGTGTGGGGTAATAAAAGGTGTTGGTTTAATTAAAATGCATACCAAAATTCCATGGTGTATAAAACACCCCAACATGATATTTTCCCAAGCATTAAACCCAATGCATCAAAACATCAATTAAACACATGATTTCTAATTAATTGCTAACCAAGGCAAATAAATCATGTTCCCAACAATTTACCCAACATGCACCACATGCACCCTGAAATGCAATCCCGGGTCACCCTAACCACATGACCATGCATTTCCATAAGGTAAATAGATCCCAACACATAATCAATTACCACATAATTAATCATGTAAACACAATTAGAGCCAAATAGCAATTAACCATTTCGGGGATGTCACAATACTCCCCTACTTATAAGATTTCGTCCTCGAAATCACATGCACTTACCCCAAAAGAAACTAAACATAAACACATACCAGAGAATAGTTCCGGGTAGTGCTGCACCATATGCCGCTCCGTCTCCCACGTAGCCTCCTTGACACCCCTGCGATCCCACTGAACCTTGATCATAGGTATCACTTTTTTCCGAAGTCTACGGTCTGCTCGATCCAGAATTCTGACAGGCCGTTCCACATAAGATACATCGGACTCTAACTGAACTTCGGAAGGCTGTAACACATGCGACGGATCCGGCTCATACTTCCGCAGCATAGACACATGAAACACATCATGTATACCAGATAAAGAGGGCGGCAAAGCCAGTCGGTAAGCTAAGGTGCCAATGCGCTGCAAAATCTCGTACGGTCCAACATACCTCGGAGACAGTTTCCCGCGCATCCCAAATGGCACAACGCCTCTGAAAGGCGAGATCTTCAAAAAGACCTTATCTCCCAACTGAAATTCCAACGGTCTCCGCCGTTTATTCGCATATGCTTCCTGTCTGTCCTGAGCCGCTTTCATTTTCTGCCTTATCGTCGTTATCTTTTCTTCCATCTCTCGGATCAACTCCGGTCCTCCGACCGATTTGCGGTCCAAATCATCCCAACACAAGGGTGATCTACACCGTCTGCCATAAAGAGCTTCAAACGGAGCCATCTGAATACTCGCCTGGCAGCTATTGTTATAAGAAAACTCTACCAAAGGCACTGAATCCTGCCAAGAGGCATCGAACTCCAAAACACAAGCTCTCAGCATGTCCTCGAGCGTCTGGATAGTGCGCTCGGTCTGGCCATCCGTCTGAGGATGATAAGCAGTACTCAATCTGACTTCAGTTCCCAAGGCTGACTGAAGGCCTTCCCAGAAATGAGATGTGAATCGCGGATCTCGATCTGACACTATGGAAACGGGGATCCCATGCAATCTCACCACATCTCTAATATACAACTGCGCCATCCTCAAAAATGTGAACGTCATGCTATAGGGGATAAAGTGGGCTACCTTTGTCAATCTGTCCACAATCACCCAAATAGCATCGAAGCCTGAAGCACTCCTCGGCAAATGAGTCACGAAGTCCATGGAAATGTGCTCCCACTTCCACTTCGGTATCTCCAAGCTTCTCAACTCGCCGCCAGGTCTCTGTCTCTCTGCCTTAACCTGCTGGCAGATCAAACACCTCTTCACAAAAGCGACGACATCTGATTTCATCCTTTTCCACCAAAACTGACCACGCAGATCTCTGTACATCTTCTTCCCGCCTGGGTGGATGCTAAGTCTGCTACTGTGAGCTCGCTCCAAGATCCCTTTACGCAACTCCGGCGTACTCGGAACCACCCAACGGTCACCCAATCTCAAAGACCCGTCATCGGCCACTCTGAACTTCGTTGGCTGACCAAGATGTACTAAAGATAACCACCTCTGAACCTCATCATCTGACCTCTGAGCTCTCCTGATGTTCTCATAGATATCTGGCTCAGCTAGCAAAGTCGATACATACACAGGCGATGCATTTATGTCAAAATCATAGCCCAAATGACAATAGGAGGTCATCATAGAAGACAAATGAATGACGTCCTCAGCAGAACTCCTCACTTTCCGGCTCAAAGCGTCTGCTGTCAAATTGGCTTTCCCGGGATGGTACTCTATCTCGCAATCATAGTCCTTGAGTAGGTCCATCCACCTCCTCTGCCTCATGTTCAGCTCTGCCTGAGTGAATAAAAATTTGAGGCTCTTGTGATCCGTGTATATGGTGAATGAAGTCCCATATAAGTAATGTCTCCAGATCTTCAGGGCGAAGATGATAGCCGCCAATTCCAAGTCATGAACTGGATATCTGGTCTCATGCGGCTTCAACTGCCTCGATGTATAAGCTACCACATGCTTATCTTGAATCAGAACACATCCAAGGCCCTGCAGCGATGCATCAGTATACAGAACAAATCTGGAGTTCTCCGTCGGGATCACTAACACTGGCGCCGTCGTCAACCGGTGCTTTAACTCCTGGAAGCTCTCCTCACAAGCTTCTGACCAAAAGAAAGGTACGCCCTTCTGGGTCAACTGAGTCAGCGGCTTGGCAATCTTCGAAAAGCCCTCGACAAAGCGCCGATAATACCCGGCCAAACCAAGAAAACTCCGAATCTCAGGCACAGAAGTGGGGGCAGCCCACTCCATCACAGCCTCAATCTTCTTGGGATCTACACATATCCCGCTGCTCGATATGACATGCCCCAGAAACACTACACTGCTTAGCATATAACTGATGATCTCTGAGAATCTGAAGCACTGTCCTCAAGTGTTTCACATGCTCCTCCCCGCTCCGGGAGTAGATAAGAATATCGTCAATAAACACAATGACGAACTGATCAAGATACTGCTGAAACACTCTGTTCATCAGACTCATGAAGACTGCTGGAGCATTCGTCACGCCGAACGGCATCACTAGGAACTCATAATGTCCATATCGGGTCCGGAACGCTGTCTTCTGCACATCTTCCTCTCTGACCCGAATCTGATGATACCCGGATCTCAAATCAATCTTGCTATACACCCTGGTACCTTGCAACTGATCAAACAAGTCATCTATCCTTGGGAGAGGATACTTGTTCTTCACTGTAGCCTTATTCAGTTGCCGGTAATCGATACACAACCGCATCGAACCGTCCTTCTTCTTCACAAAGAGAACTGGTGCGCCCCATGGCGACACGCTCGGGCGTATATATCCCTTGTCCAGGAGATCCTGCAACTGTTCTTTCAACTCTCTCAATTCTGCCGGTGCCATCCTATTTCTGACCAAAATGTTTCTTTCCACCATACCACGAAGATGAAGAGGCACCACGGGGTTTAAATGGTTCTCCCCGGGGCCTCAAACTGTCATTAGTCTGCCTCTGTTGCGGTACTGGTGGTGGCATAGCGTAAGCTCCCACTCCTAGCTCAGCAAGCTCCGCTCTTGTGAGAGCATCATCAAAAGAAGTTGGGTTATTAGTGATAACCCGGTCATAGAGCTCCGGTCGCAACCCTTTCATAAAGTTCCTCATCTTAGCGTGCCCATTGGTGGCAATGTGGGGGACGTACCTCAGCAATGAAGAGTACCGTGTGGCATAGTCTGCCACTGTCATGTTCCCCTGCCTCAGACTTGTAAATTCATCCTCCTTTGTCTGTCTTGCTGCTGCGGAGAAGTACCGATTCAAAAACCTAGTCCTGAAGAGTGTCCAGTCAATCACAGCACCCAGTGCTCTCATTTCCATTACTGTGCTCCTCCACCACATCAGAGGTTTCTTGGCTAATTGAAACTCCGCCAGCCTCAGCCAAGCTGTCACAGCACAAGGAGCCGACACAAAGATCTGCTCAAGCCTTTCTAACCACTCTTCAGCCTCTTCTCCGGACTCTGTCCCCTCAAACCGGGGCGGATGATAAGACAGAAACTGAGTCAAGCAAATCTCACCCGGTAGCAATAACTGAACCACTGGTTCCATGCCTACGGCCGGTGGAGGTAGAGGGTTCACTTGACCGACGCTTGCGTTCACACTACCAACATCTCCAACTTCCTCATTAGCAGCCATGCTGTAATACAAATGTTAACAACAATTCCAAAGCAGTATATATGTTATGCCGTTAGATAACAGGAATGAGAATAAGCACGTTAGTATAACAGGATATACATTAATATGCACCACATGCATAAACATGCTTCGAATGTAAGCACCTAGCCTATCATGCTAAGGCTACCCTTCACTCGTTCCCGGGTTCTCTAACCACTGCTCTGATACCACTAATGTAAGGACCCTAATCCTTAAGTGCGGAATCAAGGCATAATAGAGCTAAATAAATAATCAGAGTGAGAAATAACGTGTTGAGTGTATGAGCTTAAGCATTACATGCCAAAAATAAGGACTACAAAAGAATGGATTAATTACATTCCCCGTCTAATGAATGTTATCCACTAGTTTTACACTACTCCTAGAGTAGACACTAGGCAAAATAATCCTGTCCTTCAATTTCCAAAAGCATCCTCAAGCTCACTGTTTCAACCCGTCTAGCCCTCCTATCATGCCAAAAAGGTACCTACAAGGACAACCCCCAAACATGAGCAATAATAATCATTCATATTCAACACAATATGAAGATAAAGCGTAATGCATAATCAATATAAAACACTTCCTGTTTTCCCATGCATTTCAAACGCTTCCCGTTTGGTTGTCCCTGTACCATAACTCATGAGTATAATCAATAGATTATTTTTCAATGGTCTAAACATGTCATGAACATATACCATTTCATCAATACCAAATACTGATCACCAATCCCTAGTCTGTCCATCACAATGTATTTTAATGCCCCTCGCTTATTTACATATAGGCGGCATAGGATAACCTCGCTTCAATGGACTGCGGGACTCCCACCCCTCGCCTCTCATTGAGCGGCAAATACCCTTTCCTCGCCCTATATGATAACCACGCTCAAATGTGACATGCGGCGCTCCCACCCCTCGCTTCACATTTAGCGGAACCAAACCAAATAGCGGCAAGCATTAAAATCATCAAGGGATGACCACGACTCATGGGATATGCACCAATAATCATATGCATCTATAAACATCATGCATAACATGTATTTGCATCCACTATGCAATACCACATATATACTTGCATCCACAATGCATAAACAATAAGTATATAAGATACATGTACCGTTGGGGTGCCCGTACGTCCACTACGTACCTTTCCAAAAGTGGAATATGGTAGGACTTCAATGCCTTGGCTGTGTTGCCACCTGGGATGGTTCTACACATTCACACAAATCAATATTAGAACCCAATAATAGTCCAATATCAAAAATCCCACAAAAATAACCAAAAACACCATTTTTGATGTCTCGCGATCGATCGCCATCAAGCCCCGATCGATCGCGAGACCTCACTGTCTCGGGCAACAAAATCCAACAATCCGCGATCGATCGCGGAGCTAGCGCCGATCGATCGCGGCCTCGCCGATCGATCGCGCCCATCTCACGATCGATCGCTGAAGCTCTCTGCCTCAGCTCTGTTGCTCGCGATCGATCGCGAGAAAAACGCCGATCGATCGCCGAGCTCTGGGCATGCGGGGTTTGGGCACTATTGACCCATCTTCAACCCCAACTCATACACACCCACATACACCAACATCAACCAAACCCAACAACTCAAAACCAACAATAAACATCTATATAAACCCAAATATTTAACATCCAACCAAAATAATACCAAAACCACAACAACCCAACACAAACCCATTTTAAAACCCTTCAAAATCAACCCAAACTTAAACAAAACCTTACAAAATTTACAATGAGGTATCCATACCTCTTGGGGATCTCAAATCACCCTACAAGCTCCACAAAACAAGATTTTGCAAGAACTCCTCTTCACCCTTGAGCTCAAGCTCGAAAATGGGAAGGGAAACGAAGGGTTTGGGTGTTGTTTTGGTAAAGTTAAAAAGTGATGGATGGATGAGGTGTGGGGTAATAAAAGGTGTTGGTTTAATTAAAATGCATACCAAAATTCCATGGTGTATAAAACACCCCAACATGATATTTTCCCAAGCATTAAACCCAATGCATCAAAACATCAATTAAACACATGATTTCTAATTAATTGCTAACCAAGGCAAATAAATCATGTTCCCAACAATTTACCCAACATGCACCACATGCACCCTGAAATGCAATCCCGGGTCACCCTAACCACATGACCATGCATTTCCATAAGGTAAATAGATCCCAACACATAATCAATTACCACATAATTAATCATGTAAACACAATTAGAGCCAAATAGCAATTAACCATTTCGGGGATGTCACACTTCTGGGAACACATCAGCAAACTCTGCTACCACTGGTACATCCTCAATTCTCAATTCCTTATTCTTCCCAGACGTGTCCACGGCATAGATGAGATAGCCCATGTGGCCACGTTCCAACAGCTGAGTCATCTTGATCGCTGAAATCAACGGAATCTTCGCACGAGAACCGTAGCCATAGAAAGTCCACTGACTACCCAAATCAGGTCTGAACTTCACTGTCTTCTGCCGGCAATCTACCACTGCCTGATATCTGTTCAGAATATCAATGCCCAAGATGCAGTCGAAGTCCGACATACCCAACACGATCAAGTCTGTCTTCAACTCGTTGCCCTCAAAATAAATGAGGCAATCTGCCATGAACTATTCAGCAACGACATTTCTTCCACTGGGTGTCGAGACAAGGAGAGGCGTGGGTAGAGAAGACGTGCGCATATGGTGTCTCTCCACAAAGCCAACAGATACAAAAGAGTGGGAGGCACCTGTATCTATCAAAATAAAAGCAGGGTACGTAAATAAATGACACGTACCGGCGATCACCTCCTCTGGGGCTGCCTGGGCCTGCTCTCTAGTCAGCGCATACACCTGTCCCTGGGGCGGTCCCACTGTCTGACCTCCCGATGGTCGAGGCCCAAACTGCTGCCTCTGGTGTACAGTCCTGTCATCAAACCTCGGCCTGTTGCCCTGAAACTCTGACTGTCCTCCCCGGGTGGGGCAATACAGAGAGATGTGGCCCATCTTGCCACAGCTATAACAGGCAGGGCACTTGTTCGAAGAATGTGGTCCTCCACAATTGTCGCACCTTGGTTCCCCCAATCTATTCCCTTGAGAAGACCCTCGATTGGCCGACCAATTCTTCTTGTTCTCCTGTTTCTGACCAAAGAACTTCTTTCCACCAAACCGTGCAGATGAAGAGGCACCACGAGGTTTAAATGGCTCTCCCCGGGGCCTCAAGCTGTCATTAGTTTGCCTCTGTTGTGGTACTTGTGGTGGCACAGCACTAGGATAAGCTCCCATTCCAAGCTCGGCAAGCTCCGCTCTCGTGAGAGCATCATCAAAAGAAGTTGGGTTATTGGTGATAACCCGGTCATAGAGCTCCGGTCGCAACCCCTTCATAAAATTCCTCATCTTTGCGTGCCCATTGGTGGCAATGTGGGGAACATACCTCAGCAACGAAGAGTACCGCATGGCATAGTCTGACACTGTCATGTTCCCCTGTTTCAAACTGTAAACTCGTCCTCCTTCGTCTGCCTCGCCGCTGCGGAGAAGTACCGATTCAGAAACCGGGTCCTGAAGAGTGTCCAATCAATCACAGTACCCAGTGCTCTCAGTTCCATTACAGTGCTCCTCCAACACATTAGAGGTTTCTTTGCTAACTGGAACTCTGCCAGCCTCAGCCACGCTGTAACAGCACAAGGAGCAGATACAAATATCTGCTCAAGTCTCTCCAGCCACTCCTCAGCTTCTTCTCCTGATTCTGTTCCCTCAAACCGGGGCGGGTGGTAAGACAGAAACTGAGTCAAGCTAATCTCACCGGGTAGCAATAACTGAGCCACTGGCTCCATGCCTACTGCTGGTGGAGGTAGAGGGTTCACTTGTCCAACACTAGCGTTAACACTGCCCACATCGCCAACTTCTTCATTAAGGTTCCCCGCATTCATAGCAGCCATGCTGTAACATAAAGGTTAACGACAATTCCAAAACAAATATACATGTTATGCCGTTAGATAACAAGAATGATAATAAGCATGTTAGTATAACAGAATATACATCAATATGCACCACATGCATAAACATGCCTCAAATGTAAGCACCTAGCCAATCATGCTAAGGCTACCCTTCACTCGTTCCCGGGTTCTCTAACCACTGCTCTGATACCACTAATGTAAGGACCCTAATCCTTAAGTGCGGATCAAAGGCATAATTAGAGCTAATATAAATGATCAGAGTAAATTAATCGTGTTGAGGCTATGAGCCTAAAAGTTACATGCCAAAAATGAGGACTATCAATGGATTAATTACATTCCCCATCAAAAGAATGTTATCAATTATAGTTTTACACTACTCCTAGAGTAGACACTATACAAAAATAATCCTGTCCTTCATCTACCAAAAGTGCTCTTCAAGCTCACGGTCTCAACCCGTCTTAGCCCCCTTCATATCATGCCAAAAGTACCTACAAGGACAACCCCCAAACATGAGCAATGATATCATTCATATACAACACAATATGAATATAAAGCATAAATGCATAATCATAATAAAACACTTCCTGTTTTTCCCATGTATTTCAAAACGCTTCCAGTTTGGTTGTCCCTGTACCATAACTGTGATGCCCCGAAATTAATTAATTGCAATTAAGGCATTAATTATGTTTATATGATGAATCATGTGATAATTGATTTATGTGTTGGGTATTAAGATGTTAACATGATTTAATGGTGTTGATTATTAAATATGAGGAAGATGTGATTTTAGATGAAGTTTAGAGCATTTTTGTAAAATGCTTTCAAAATACCATGTTGGAGTATTTGATGAATCATGTTAAGTTTGGGGTGTGATTTTAAATTAATCCCCAACCCCCTTTTTAACCCTTCACCCATCATTTTAACCCCATTTTCACCTTTACTCTTTTAAAACCCCTCAACTCATCCTCAACCCTAAACCACTCCACATTTTCGAAATTGTTCAAGGGAGGAAGGAGGAAACTCCACAAAACTTGAGTTTGTGTGATTTTTATCAAGATTTGGAGTCTTCAAGAGGTATGGGACTCTCCCTAAAGTTTTGATGATGTTTGGATTTGAAATGTGGTGATTTTAGAAGTGGTTATGTGGGTTGTTTTGGGGTATGTGTTATATATGTTTGGGGTATGATTTTTGAAGTGTTTTATGTGGGTTTTAGTGGGTTATGATGTTATTGTTATTGTTGGGAAGTTTGGTTTTGAAAGGTATGAAGATAAGCTTGGAAAATGCACATAAAAATGGTGAAATCGCGACCACTGGTTGTGGCGATCGATCGCTACAAATGCAGTGATCGATCGCCGAGAGGCAGTGCGCGAAAATGAGGATAGGCGATCGATCACCTCAAATGGCGCGATCGATCGCCAACGTCCAGTAGCGAAATGAGCATCAAGGCGATCGATCACCTCATTTTAAGCGACCGATCGCCGCTATGTGAAAAATCTGGCGATCGATCGCCATGTTTTGAGCGATCGATCGCCACTGTTCAAAACTGGGAAAATGATGTTTTTTGTTAAATTTTTTGTATTGGGCTATTGTTTAGCTTCTAATAACAATTTGTATGGTTATGAAGAACCGTCCCAGGTACCCACGACCTCAAGGAGATAATGTTCTGCAATTTCTCCTTCTTTTGGAATTAAGGTACGTAAGAGACGTACGAGCATTGGACGGTAAACCATACTCCTACATTTAACGATGATGCTTATGATGATGAAGTTATGATGATGTTTATGATGATGTTTACGATGATGATGTTTATGATGATGTTTATGATGATGTTTACGATGATGATGTTTATGATGATGTTTATAATGACGATGTTTATGATGATGATTATGATGGTGTTTACGATGATGATGTTTATGATGACGTTTATGATGATGATGTTTATGATAAGTAAGTTTATGATAAGGTCATACGACGTGTATGATTGGGTAAGACGCCCATGTGGTAAGATGCCACCCAATGTATGTGAGTGGGTAAGATGCCCACGTGTTAAGATGCCACACAATGTTATGATATGGCAAGACGCCATATGATTGGGTAAGCTGCCCATGTGGTAAGATGCCACACGACGAATATGTTATGGTAAGATGCCATACAATGGGGTAAGATGCCCATATACACGAATAAGAATCAGGGATAACAAAAGAAGTTGAAGATCGACCAATGACTTTTACTTAACTAAGATGTTATGCATTACCGTATGTCTTTTATATCATGTTAAGTAAATATGTGTATGCTCACGATGTGTTGTCCCTGTAGGTACACTTTTGGACCGAGGGCCTAGGGTCGGGTTGAGGAGGTGAGCTAAAAGGAGCAAGAGGAAAATAGGATGCAGGATTTTGATAGTCTCTACTCTAGGAGTAGTGTGAACCTATAGATTTAACATTCATTGTTGAGAATGTAATTGAATAGCTTTTGAAATTTTTATTTTGCCTGTAATCTTCTTAGCTCAAGCTACAACCGGAACCCTTAAGAGGTTATAAATGCATGGTTAGTCCATTATATGTGTACTATTTGATGTTAAGGTAGGAAGACCCTACATTAGTGGTATCAGAGCCAGGTTAGATAACCCAGGAATGAGTGAAGGGTAGCCTTAGCAATAAGCTAGCTAGGTGCTTACTTTTAAACATGTTTTGCGCATAAGCTACATATGAAGTATATGACTGTTATGCTAACATGTTATGCCTTTCTAACGACGTGTATATGAACTGCTTTTGGATCTTGTTATTAACCCTTGTGTTGCAGTATGGCAGCAAACGCGGAGGTAGGTGACACAGTGAGCGTCAATGCGAGTGCGGGGCGTACGAATCCCCTACCCCCGCCAGCTTTTGATGATGAACCGTCCGAACAACAGTTGTTGCCAGGGGAGCTAAGCTTAACTCAGTTTCTTGCATACCGACCCCCAACCTTTGAAGGAACTGAAACAGGGGAACGAGCTGAGGAATGGTTAGAAAGAATAGAGCAGATCTTTGTGGCAGCCCCATGTGCGAAGACAGCATGGATACGGTTAGCAGAGTTCCAATTGGCCAAGAAGGCGCTAATGTGGTGGAAGACCACCGTGGTTATGTGGGTTGTTTTGGGGTATGTGTTATATATGTTTGGGGTATGATTTTTGAAGTGTTTTATGTGGGTTTTAGTGGGTTATGATGTTATTGTTATTGTTGGGAAGTTTGGTTTTGAAAGGTATGAAGATAAGCTTGGAAAATGCACATAAAAATGGTGAAATCGCGACCACTGGTGGTGGCGATCGATCGCTACAAATGCAGCGATCGATCGCCGAGAGGCAGTGCGCGAAAATGAGGATAGGCGATCGATCGCCACAAATGGCGCGATCGATCGCCAACGTCCAGTAGCGAAATGAGCATCAAGGCGATCGATCGCCTCATTTTAAGCGATCGATCGCCATGTTTTGAGCGACCGATCGCCACTGTTCAAAAATGGGAAAATGATGATTTTTGTTAAATTTTTGGTATTGGGCTATTGTTTAGCTTCTAATATCAATTTGTATGGTTATGTAGAACCGTCCCAGGTACCCACGACCTCAAGGAGATAAAGTTCTGCAATTTCTCCTTCTTTTGGAATTAAGGTACGTAAGAGACGTACGAGCATTGGACGGTAAACCATACTCCTACATTTAACGATGATGCTTATGATGATGATGTTTATGATGATGTTTACCATGATGATGTTTATGATGATGTTTATGATGATGTTTACGATGATGATGTTTATGATGATGTTTATAATGACGATGTTTATAATGATGATTATGATGGTGTTTACGATGATGATGTTTATGATGATGATGTTTATGATAAGTATGTTTATGATAAGGTCATACGACGTGTATGATTGGGTAAGACGCCCATGTGGTAAGATGCCACCCAATGTATGTGAGTGGGTAAGATGCCCACGTGGTAAGATGCCACACAATGTTATGTTATGGCAAGATGCCATATGATTGGGTAAGATGCCCATGTGGTAAGATGCCACACGACGAATATGTTATGGTAAGATGCCATACAATGGGGTAAGATGCCCTTATACACGAATAAGAATCAGGGATAACAAAAGAAGTTAAAGATCGACCAATGACTTTTACTTAACTAAGATGTTATGCATTACCGTATGTCTTTTATATCATGTTAAGTAAATATGTGTATGCTCACGATGTGTTGTCCCTGTAGGTACACTTTTGGACCGGGGGCCTAGGGTCGGGTTGAGGAGGTGAGCTAAAAGGAGCAAGAGGAAAATAGGATGCAGGATTTTGATAGTCTCTACTCTAGGAGTAGTGTAAACCTATAGCTTTAACATTCATTGTTGAGAATGTAATTGAATAGCTTTTGAAATTTTTATTTTGCCTGTAATCTTCTTAGCTCAAGCTACAACCGGAACCCTTAAGAGGTTATAAATGCATGGTTAGTCCATTATATGTGTACTATTTGATGTTAAGGTAGGAATACCCTACAATAACTCATGAGTATAATCAATAGATTATTTTTAATGGTCTAGACATGTCATGACACAATACCATCTCATCAAAACCAAATACCATCACCAATCCCTAGTCTGTCCATCACAATGTATTTTAATGCCCCTCGCTTATTTACATATAGGCGGCATAGAATAACCTCGCTTCAATGGACATGCGGTACTCCCACCCCTCGCCTCACATTGAGCGGCAAATATCCTTTCCTCGCCCTATATGACAACCACGCTCAAATGTGACATGCGGCGCTCCCACCCCTCGCTTCACATTTAGCGGAACCAAAACAAATAGCGGCAAACATTAAAATCATCAAGGGATGACCACGACTCATGGGATGTGCACCAATAATCATATGCATCTACAATCATCATGCATAATTCAATGTATTTGCATCCACAATGCATAATCACATATATACTCGCATCCACAATGCATAAACAATGAGTATATTAGATACATGTACCGTTGGGTGCCCGTACGTCCTCTACGTACCTTTCCAAAAGTGGAATTGATATGACTTAAGTTCCTTGGTTGCGTTGCTACCTGGGATGGTTCTACACAATCACACAACCCCATATTAGAAACCAAATAATAGTCAAATACCAAAAATTCGACCAAAGAAAGCATTTCCCAAAATTCCACAGTTGGCGATCGATCGCCTCAATTTTTTCCTTCGCGGCGATCGATCGCGCCAAACATGGCGATCGATCGCCTAACCCTTGGATTGGCCACTGCCTCTCGGCGATCGGTCGCCTCATATCAAGCGATCGATCGCCTGTCCCGCAAATTTGGTATTGCCCATCGGCGATCGATCGCCCCATTTCAGGCGGTCGATCGCCTCGCACAGACTCGCGATTTTTCACCATTTTTGCATACCAAAACCTTCCAATCCATACCAACACTTAAACCATCAAACCAACAACATAAATATCAACATAAACCTTCAAAATACACCTCAAAACAAACATAAATCCAACCCTCAACCAAAACCACAACAATCCAACACAAACCCATTTTAAAACCCTTCAAAATCATACCAAACTTAAATAAAACCTTACAAAATCAACAATGAGGTATCCATACCTCTTGGGTCCTCAAATCTCCCAATAAACTCCAAAAATCAACTTTTTGCAAGGTTTCCCCTTCACCCTTAAGCACCAAAACGAAAATGGGAGAAAAGGAAGGGTTTGGGTGGTTTGGTAAAGTAAAAATGAAAATGAGGTGTGGGGTTGGGGGAAAAGGGTTTAAGTTAAATTAAAATGCATCCACAAACCCATGGTGTATAAAACACCCCAACATGATATTTTCAAAAGCATTAATCCAAAATGCACCAAAATATCAATTAACTCATGCTTTCCAAATAATTGCTAACCATGGCAAATAAATCATGCTAAAAGCAATTTTCCCCAACATGCCCAACATGCACCCTGAAATGCCCTCCCGGGTCACTCTATCATGTGACTACGCATTTCAATAAGATAAATAATTCCAGCACATAATTAATTAATTACTACCATGATTAACCATATAAACATAATTAATGCTCAAATTGTAATTAATCATTTCGGGGATATCACAATACTCCCCTACTTATAAGATTTCGTCCTCGAAATTACATGCACTTACCCCAAAGTGAAACTAAACATAATCACATACCAGAGAATAGTTCCGGGTAGTGCTGCACCATATGCCGCTCCGTCTCCCACGTAGCCTCCTCGACACCCCTGCGATCCCACTGAACATTGATCATAGGTATCACTTTGTTCCGAAGTCTATGGTCTGCTCGATCCAGAATTCTGACAGGCCGTTCCACATAAGACACATCGGACTCTAACTGAACTTCGGAAGGTTGTAATACATGCGACGGATCCGGCTCATACTTCCGCAACATCGATACATGAAACACATCATGTATACCAGATAAAGAAGGCGGCAGAGCTAGTCGGTAAGCTAAGGTGCCAATGCGCTGCAAAATCTCGTACGGTCCAACATACCTCGGAGACAGTTTCCCGCGCATCCCAAATCGCACAACGCCTCTGAAAGGCGAGATCTTCAAAAAGACCTTATCTCCCAACTGAAATTCCAACGGTCTCCGCCGTTTATTCGCATAAGCTGCCTGTCTGTCCTGGGCTACTTTCATTTTCTGCCTTATCATCTTTATCTTTCTTCCATTTCCCGAACCAACTCCGGTCCTCCGACCGATTTGCGGTCCAAATCATCCCAACACAAGGGTGATCTACACCGTCTGCCATATAGAGCTTCAAAAGGAGCCATCTGAATACTCGCCTGGTAGCTGTTATTATAAGAGAACTCTACCAAAGGCACTGAATCTTGCCAAGAAACATCGAACTCCAAAACGCAAGCTCTCAACATGTCCTCGAGCGTCTGAATAGTACGCTCGGTCTGGCCATCCGTATGAGGATGATAAGCAGTGCTCAATCTAACTTCAGTTCCCAAGGCTGACTGAAGACCTTCCCAAAAATGAGATGTAAATCGTGGATCTCGATCCGACACTATGGAAATGGGGATCCCATGCAATCTCACCACATCTCGAATATACAGTTGAGCCATCCTCAAAAAGGTGAAAGTCATGCTATAGGGGATGAAATGAGCTACCTTAGTCAATCGATCCACAATCACACAAATAGCATCAAAGCCTGAAGCACTCCTCGGCAGGTGAGTCACGAAGTCCATGGAAATGTGTTCCCACTTCCACTTCGGTATCTCCAAGCTTTTCAACTCGCCGCCAGGTCTCTGTCTCTCTGCCTTAACCTGCTGGCAGATCAAGCACCTCTTTACAAAAGCGACGACATCAGATTTCAACCTTTTCCACCAAAACTGACCACGTAGATCTTTATACATCTTCTTCCCGCCTGGGTGGATGCTAAGTCTGCTACTATGAGCTCGCTCCAAGATCCCTCTACGCAACTCCGGCGTACTCGGAACCACCCAACGGTTACCCAACCTCAAAGATCCGTCATCGACCACTCTGAATTTCGTTGGCTGACCAAGATGTACTAAAGATAACCACCTCAGAACCTCATCATCTGACCTGTGAGCTCTCCTGATGTTCTCATAGATATCTGGCTCAGCTAACAAGGTCGATACATACACAGGCAATGCATCAATGTCAAAATCATAGCCCAGATGGCAATAGGAGGTCATCATGGCGGACAAATGGATAACGTCCTCAGCAGAACTCCTCACTTTCTGGCTCAAAGCATCTGCTGTCAAATTAGCTTTTCCAGGATGGTATTCAATCTCACAATCATAGTCCTTGAGTAAGTCCATCCACCTCCTCTGCCTCATGTTCAGCTCTGCCTGAGTGAATAAAAACTTGAGGCTCTTGTGATCCGTATAAATGGTAAACGAAGTACCATACAAATAATGTCTCCAAATCTTCAGGGCGAAGATGATAGCCGCCAGTTCCAAGTCATGGACTGGGTATCTCGTCTCATGCGGCTTCAGCTGCCTCGATGCATAAGCTACCACATGCCTATCTTGCATCAGTACACACCCAAGGCCCTGAATTGATGCATCGGTATACAAAACAAATCTGGAGTTCTCCGTAGGGATCACTAACACTGGCGCCGTCGTCAAACAGTGCTTCAACTCCTGGAAGCTCTCCTCACAACTTTCTGACCAAAAGAAAGGTACTCCTTTCTGGGTCAACTGTGTCAACGGCTTGGCAATCTTCGAAAAGCCCTCGACGAAGCGTCGATAATATCCGGCCAAACCAAGGAAGCTCCGAATCTCAGGCACAGAAGTGGGGGCAGCCCACTCCATCACGGCTTCGATCTTCCTGGGATCCACTGATATCCCACTGCTAGAAATGACATGCCCCAGAAATACTACACTGCTCAACCAGAACTCACACTTACTGAGCTTGGCATACAACTGGTGATCTCGAAGAATCTTGTAAGGACCCCATATACTTAACCCTTGATTAGTGTATTAATCATTATGTGTGGCACATGCTTTCCATAAAATCATTCGGGAAACTCAGATGATACTTTACCATTGAATGGCAATTACAAAGTTTTCTTTAACATACAATGTTATAAGTTCATCATCCTAATAACAAGAGACTCATAGAGTTCGCCCATTACATCACTTTTTGCATTGTGGACTTTTATAAAAATTTGGGCAGAGTCTCCCCATAAATAGAGCTATCCCGAAATAAAAGTACAACACATAATATAATTCCCGGCCAGGGAAAACATAATACTCATCAGAATGCAGCAATATCAAGTAAATTCCCAGCCAGGGAAGACACCACACATATGGCAACAAAAGTGGGTTTCAACACCCACAATACACCAATGACTCTCATAACCTTTAGCAATTCTACCTCTAATTGCATGCAACATAGAATGAAAGAGAGAAAGGCTCATGCCTTTATATACAACCCATAAACAAGTATAATCGTGCTCACATGCGAGCATCATAAATATGTGTATAACCATCATGGGTATATATATATATAGGTACTCTATACGATACCGTGCTCCATCAAGCCCTGGTACCACGATCCTGAGAGTACATCCAATCAACAGCTCGAGCTCATCTCCAAAGCCATCGATGTACCTGTTCACCTGCCCCCAACAGAGACAGCCCCCAACGGGGTGAGCATACCAATTCCACAATTTCATAATCATAATGACATAATACATAATTTATGAAAATGTAAATATTGTGGAACATATGTGACACTTCCTGGATGGTATCATCCTCATCCTAGCGTACCCCTGTAATAACCCTGTTCTCAAAACAGATAAATCATCAAATCCTGAATATGCAGTTAATCATCATATTGGTTAACCCTAACCAGTTTCGAATTAACAACATTTCATAACATCTTTCTTTATCTAGCAATTATCATAATTCTAGATATCATATTGAGATTTCCTTAACTTCCGATACTAGTTAATCACTTCTCTGATTAACTACGTCTCTGTTCCTATTCATTACCAATAGGGAATAAAATACAGATATCCTAGATATCTAATCAATACCACATTTTCATTTCTTACTTCAAAGTAGCGTCATACTACTGGTGTTCGCTCCGTAGCGACCACACCCATCATTTGCTCGCTTCATAGCGGCACCAAGCATTTCACCATGTGAATCAAAATAACGTAACCAAGTCCCGGTGCCATCATAGTAAAACATTTCATGTATTTTAAATCATGCATCGTACTTATTAAACATCATTTAAGCTATGCTCGTATGCTAAACGTACCTTAAATCCTCGAAGTCCGAGCCAAACCTTGCTCGAGTTCCATGCCCCGAGGAACGATGTGCTAACACGATAAATAATTCACAATTATTTACGAACATATAACACGTGCTCCAGCACATCCATAACCCTCAAAATATTGTCAACACACGACAATAAATCATTTAAAAGACCCGGGGCAAGGTACATGCAGGGAGGGAAATAAATGAGACAATGTCGAAATTTGTTCAAGAATACCCTACAAAAATCGAACCCTAATCTCACAATTTCGAACCCAATTAAATACCATAATTCATCTAAAATGTGAATTAAGCTATCCAAGCAAGAATCAACACCCCTTGCCAAAAACCCCCAATTTTCGAACTCAAACCCCTTAAATTCGAACCCAAACAAGCCCTTAAATTCGAACCCTTATAATTCTTCAAATTCGAACACAATAATGGCAGGGAAATACACGAAAATGACGAAAAAGGGGTAAGGGAGGTTACCCAATCGAAAATCGGAAGCAAAACGTTCGAAATCGATGAACCCTAGCTTTTGGGGATCGACGCTCATCTGCAAAATCCGACTTCAAAACGCGACAAAACTTCGAATTGACGGAGGGGATAGCTGCGCCTCGACGAGACGAAGCCGGTGATAGGTCGCACGCGCCGAACGGCGGCCGGACGGCGGCGAGCGAGGCGTTTTCGTGCGCGGGGCTGGGGGGAAGTCGGGAATCGGCGGGAGAGAGAGAGGGAGGCGGGTTGGGGCTAAAATGGGATTTTTAATAAAAATCTCGGGTTCAACTTGTATTTATAGCAAAATACCTCGAAATACTAATAGCCCCACAAATACATCGTGATTCATTAAAAATCATTTGTTTTCAAAAACTCTCTCTCTAACCCCAAAACCCCCTACCGGTGCTCACACAAGCACCCGAGATTCCGAGACACATTAAAAACCCAACTCTTAGGTTTTACACCGTAATGTGAATACGATCTCATCCTCGGGATCCAACGATCCCAACTACCCAAATAAACGAGTCCGGAAGGCCCAACACCTCGATTAAACTCCAATTGCCACGTAAAACAACTTTAGGGGTTATTAACACTCCGGGATTAACATCTCCAATCCCAGGTCATCACAAATCTGGAGCACTGTCCTCAAGTGTTTCGCGTGCTCTTCCTCACTCCGGGAATAGATGAGAATGTCGTCAATAAATACAATGACGAACTGATCAAGATACGGCTGAAACATTCTGTTCATCAGACTCATAAAGACCGCTGGAGCATTCGTCACACATAACGACATCACTAAGAACTCATAATGTCCATATCGAGTCCGGAACGCTGTCTTCTGCACATCTTCTTCCTTGACTCGAATCTGATGGTACCCGGACCTCAAATCAATCTTACTATACAGTCTGGTACCTTGCAACTGGTCAAACAGATCATCAATTCTTGGGAGAGGATATTTGTTCTTTACTGTGGCTTTATTCAGTTGCCGGTAATCGATGCACAACCGCATCGAACCGTCCTTCTTCTTCACAAAGAGAACCGGTGCGCCCCATGGCGATACGCTCGGGCGTATATATCCCTTGTCAAGAAGATCCTGCAACTGTTCCTTCAATTCTCTCAACTCCGCCGGTGCCATCCTATAAGGTGCACGAGAGATAGCGGATGTCTCCGGTAACAACTTGATCCCAAACTCAACTTCCCTAGCCGGTGGAAATCCTTGGATCTCTTCTGGGAACACATCAGCAAACTCTGCTACCACTGGTACATCCTCAATTCTCAATTCCTTATTCTTCCCAGACGTGTCCACGGCATAGATGAGATAGCCCGTGTGGCCACGTTCCAACAGCTGAGTCATCTTGATCGCTGAAATCAACGGAATCTTCGCACGAGAATCGTTGCCATAGAAAGTCCACTGACTACCCAAATCAGGTCTGAACTTCACTGTCTTCTGCCAGCAATCTACCACTGCCTGATATCTGTTCAGAACATCAATGCCCAAGATGCAGTCGAAGTCCGACATACCCAACACGATCAAGTCTGTCTTCAACTCGTTGCCCTCAAAATAAATGAGGCAATCTGCCATGAACTGATCAGCAACGACATTTCTTCCACTGGGTGTCGAGACAAGGAGAGGCGTGGGTAGAGAAGACGTGCGCATATGGTGTCTCTCCACAAAGCCAACAGATACAAAAGAGTGGGAGGCACATGTATCTATCAAAATAAAAGCAGGGTACGTAAATAAATGACACGTACCGGCGATCACCTCCTCTGGGGCTGCCTGGGCCTGCTCTCTAGTCAACGCATACACCTGTCCGTGGGGCGGTCCCACTGTCTGACCTCCCGATGGTCGAGGCCCAAACTGCTGCCTCTAGTGTACAGTCCTGTCATCAAACCTCGGCCTGTTGCCCTGAAACTCTGACTGTCCTCCCCGGGTGGGGCAATACCGAGAGATGTTGCCCATCTTGCCACAGCTATAACAGGCAGGGCACTTGTTTGAAGAATGTGGTCCTCCACAATTGTCGCACCTTGGTTCCCCCGATCTATTCCCTTGAGAAGACCCTCGATTGGCCGACCAATTCTTCTTGTTCTCCTGTTTCTGACCAAAGAACTTCTTTCCACCAAACCGTGCATATGAAGAGGCACCACGAGGTTTAAATGGCTCTCCCCGGGGCCTCAAGCTGTCATTAGTTTGCCTCTGTTGTGGTACTTGTGGTGGCACAGCACTAGGATAAGCTCCCACTCCAAGCTCGGCAAGCTCCGCTCTCGTGAGAGCATCATCAAAAGAAGTTGGGTTATTGGTGATAACCCGGTCATAGAGCTCCGGTCGCAACCCCTTCATAAAATTCCTCATCTTTGCGTGCCCATTGGTGGCAATGTGGGGAACATACCTCAGCAACGAAGAGTAACGCATGGCATAGTCTGACACTGTCATGTTCCCCTGTTTCAAACTTGTAAACTCGTCCTCCTTCGTCTGCCTCGCCGCTGCGGAGAAGTACCGATTCAGAAACCGGGTCCTGAAGAGTGTCCAATCAATCACAGTACCCAGTGCTCTCAGTTCCATTACAGTGCTCCTCCACCATATTAGAGGTTTCTTTGCTAACTGGAACTCTGCCAGCCTCAGCCACGCTGTAACAGCTCAAGGAGCCGATACAAATATCTTCTCAAGTCTCTCCAGCCACTCCTCAGCTTCTTCTCCTGATTCTGTTCCCTCAAACCGGGGCGGGTGGTAAGACAGAAACTGAGTCAAGCTAATCTCACCGGGTAGCAATAACTGAGCCACTGGCTCCATGCCTACTGCTGGTGGAGGTAGAGGGTTCACTTGTCCAACACTAGCGTTAACACTGCCCACATCGCCAACTTCTTCATTAAGGTTCCCCGCATTCATAGCAGCCATGCTGTAACATAAAGGTTAACGACAATTCCAAAACAAATATACATGTTATGCCGTTAGATAACATGAATGATAATAAGCATGTTAGTATAACAGAATATACATCAATATGTGTGAGACCCCGTTATCACATCAAGATATTAAGGTGCAATTTAGAGAACTAAACATACATGCGATTATATCAGAGTAATGTGCCGTGTTGATTAACCTGAGCTTTAGAGATTACAGTACCAAAATGTTCCAAAAGGAAAGACGTACATCCTACAAAGGTACTACATCATAGTCTTACTCTACTCAGTAGAAGCTATACAAAAACTCTAACATGCTAATCCTGTAGCACTCCTTACAGCTCAGCATATCAACCCCGGCCCTGGTTCTCGTCAACAAAAGCACCTACAAAGACAACCCCCAACACATGAGCATAACACAATTCATATTTAACATAATATGAAAGTAAGGCATAAATGCAAATCTTAAACACAAGTCCTTCCTGTATTTCCAGCATTTATATCGCCCATTGGTTGTCCCTGTACCATAATTCATAATAGAAACACATTATATGAATGTATGGATATGCAATGTCATGACATTCCTTTTCCCTTAAATCCTTATTTCATCCTGAGCCCTTATCATTAGTACATTTTAATGCTTCTTGCTACTCCATGTAAGCGGAATTCTTCATCGCTTCCAATGGACTTTAGCGTTGCTACTCCATGTAAGCGGAATTCTTCATCGCTTCCAATGGACTTTAGCGTTGCTACTCCATGTAAGCGGAATTCTTCATCGCTTCCAATGGACTTTAGCGTAAGCCATTAAAATCCTTACTAAGATAACTTTGACTCGTGAAATACACCTCTTATATTTCACAACATACATATGCAAAAACAATGCATAAAAACATGTATCATAATCTTAATGCACCACATTGCATTCATCATGTGTCATAAAGACAAACATAAAGTACATGTTACCGTTGGGATGCCCGTACGTCGCTTACGTACCTTTCAAAAGATAGAGGAGTCAATCGACTTTATCTCCTCGGTTGTGCTGGCACCTGGGATGGTTCTACATAGCCACACAACACAATATTAGGCACCTCATAATAATCCGGAAGCAAAACCAAATAAAAAACCAAACAAATCCTTTAATATCATCTCGCGATCGATCGCCCATGAGCCCCGATCGATCGCGAGATGCTACTGCCTCACATACCAGAAAAATTCAATCCGCGATCGATCGCCACTATATTGGCGATCGATCGCCAAAACTTACTGGAACGTCGCGATCGATCCTGCCTCCTTGGCGATCGATCGCCAACCTTGTTCCTTCGGCGATTTTCCAGAATTGCTTAACACCGATAATCATACCCTTAAATCTAACATGTAGGACAATATACATACCAAGACCATCATGCTAGCATTTGAACTACACTACCCTGAGTGTATTCAAACCAAATATACACCCTTAGCATAAACCTACATGCATAAACATCGATCATTAAAACAAGTACTGGATCAACTTTTTCTGGAAACAGGGCACATTTTCATTTCCAGAATTCTTGAGCACCTCTTTTCATGCTATTAAAACTAACACATATAACATAAACCTTGCTCAACTAAACATGCCATGGGTTTCACAAAACTACCAAGCATGTTTTTACATCAAAGTTTCTCCAATATATAAGCTTATCATGCATGATAACACCTCCTCAAAAACACTCCCAACCCACGTTTTCCAGAAAAACAGAGTAAATCTCTACCCAGATTTTTGAGCACTACTTTTCACAAGCTTAAATCTTCCACATAAAACATACATCATGCTTAAGGAAAATTACAGAGAGACTCATAAAAACACCATGTAAGCATTTAAATCACAGGTTTCAAGAAACATATGCTAACATGCCGTTTTTCACCATGCTCAAAAGTAGAACCAAACCAGTTTTTCCAGAAAGAAACAGGGTAGTTCCTCACCCTACTTTGCCCCGATTTTTGAAGGATTTCCAGGCGATGGAAATGGAAGGGCTCCTCCTAAAATTGCTTAGCAGCTGCTGGATGGTATTTTGGAAGAGGAGGTTCGAAATTTGGAGTGCTGGAAAGGTGTTAAATTATTGAGCCAAGTGGAAGCATGGCCAGCTCATGCTGAGTCAAAGTATGGGTTGGGGGGGGTGGTTAAGTGTTGGGTGGTTTGATGTGTTATGTTTTGGTCCCGATTTGGCACGATGTACTTAAAATATCCCCACATGATATTTATAGTATTTTCTCAACAAAATACTTCAATTACCCTTTTTGCATGCTTTACCAAAACAACAATACACACCCCAAAAACCCAATACATGTTACATGCACCCTGAAGTAATTCTCCCCAATATAATTCATCCAATCCCATGAATTAACACATTAACATCACAATATAACTTAAATGATTAAAATCACATAATCATTTCGGGGATATCACAATACTCCCCTACTTATAGGATTTCGTCCCGAAATCAAACATGCTACTATCCAGAAATAAAACAGTAAATAAACGCATACCAGAAAACAGTTCTGGATAGTACTGCACCATGTGTCGCTCTGTCTCCCACGTGGCCTCCTCGACACCCCTACGATCCCACTGTACCTTGATCATAGGAATAACCTTGTTCCGAAGTCTGCGGTCTGCTCTATCCAAAATCCTGATAGGCCGCTCCACATAAGAAACATCGGACTCAATCTGAACCTCTGAAGGCTGCAACACATGTGAGGGATCTGGCTCATACTTCCTCAGCATAGACACATGAAAAACGTCGTGTATGCCAGACAGAGAGGGCGGTAAAGCCAACCGGTACGCCAGAGTACCAATACGCTGTAAGATCTCATACGGCCCTACATACCTCGGGGATAACTTCCCTCGCATCCCAAACCGTACTACGCCTCTGAAGGGTGAGATCTTTAAAAACACTCTGTCGCCTAACTGAAACTCCAACGGTCTACGCCGCTGATTGGCATATGCTGCCTGTCTATCCTGAGCTGCCTTCATCTTTGTTCTGATAACCTTAACTTTCTCTTCCATTTCCTGAATCAACTCAGGTCCTCCAACCGACTTACGGTCCATGTCATCCCAACACAAGGGTGACCTACAACGCCTACCATAGAGGGCCTCGAAAGGAGCCATCTGAATACTTGCCTGGTAGCTGTTGTTGTAAGAAAATTCCACCAAGGCTATCGAGTCCTGCCACGAAGTGTCGAACTCCAGCACACAAGCCCTCAACATATCTTCGAGCGTCTGTATCGTACGCTCGGTCTGTCCGTCCGTCTGGGGATGATAGGCTGTGCTCAACCTCAACTCTGTACCTAGAGCTGTCTGCAGACCCTCCCAAAAGTGAGATGTAAACCGCGGATCTCGATCTGACACAATCGAAACAGGGATCCCGTGCAGTCTCACCACATCTTTGACATATAACTGCGCCATTCTTAAATGCGTGAAGGTCATACAGTAGGGAATGAAATGAGCACTCTTAGTCAACCTGTCCACGACTACCCAGATGGCATCAAAACCCGAAACAGTCCTCGGCAAGTGGGTCACGAAATCCATAGATACGTGCTGCCACTTCCACTCGGGTACTTCTAAACTTCTTAGTTCACCTCCAGGCCTTTGTCTCTCAGCTTTTACTTGCTGACAAATCAAACAACGCTTGACAAAAGAGGTGACATCCTGTTTCATACGCCTCCACCAGAACTGGCTGCGTAGATCCTTATACATCTTTTTCCCACCTGGATGGATACTCATCCTGCTGCAATGAGCTCGCTGTAATATACCTTGGCGTAACTCGGGTGTATCTGGAACCACCCATCTGTCGCCGAGCCTCAGAGAACCGTCATCAGCCACTCTGAATCTCGATGGCTGTCCTGAATGAACCACTAACATCCATCTCTGAACCTCTACATCGGTCCCCTGAGCCTTCCTGATGTGATCAAATATAACAGGCTCAGCTAGCAAGGTCAAAACCTGTACTGGTGAAGAAGATACATCATAATCGAATCCCAATTGGCAGTAGGAGCCAAACATAGCTGACAGAGACATAGCATCCTCTGCTGTGCTCCTCACCTTCCGACTCAAAGCGTCGGCTGTCAAATTTGCTTTTCCCGGGTGATATTCGATTTCACAATCGTAGTCCTTCAGCAGGTCCATCCATCTCCTCTGCCTCATGTTCAGCTCAGCCTGTGTAAACAAGAATTTCAGGCTCTTGTGATCAGTGAAGATGGTAAATGAGGTACCGTATAAGTAGTGTCGCCATATCTTCAAGGCGAACACTATAGCTGCCAACTCCAGATCATGGACTGGATACCTCGTCTCATGTGGCTTCAACTGTCTCGAAGCGTAAGCCACTACATGTTTGTCCTGCATCAGCACGCACCCTAATCCCTGTAGAGATGCATCGGTATAAAGAACAAATCCTTTGTTCTCCTTGGGTATCACTAGAACTGGCGCAGTAGTCAGTCTGTGCTTTAATTCCCGGAAACTCTGCTCACAAGCCTCTGACCAACAAAATGGGACTCCCTTCTGAGTCAGCTGGGTAAGTGGCTTGGCGATCTTTGAGAAACCCTCGACGAAACGTCGATAATAGCCAGCCAGACCAAGAAAACTTCGAATCTCACTGACTGAAGTAGGGGTAGACCAATCCATAACTGCCTCTATCTTCCTCGGGTCTACTGATATCCCCTCTCGGGATATGATATGGCCCAAAAATGCAACACTGTTCAGCCAAAACTCACACTTGCTGAGTTTGGCGTATAACTGATGATCTCTGAGGATCTGGAGTACTATCCTCAGATGATCGGCATGATCCTCCTCATTCCTCGAATAGACTAGGATGTCATCAATAAACACGATCACAAACTGATCGAGGTACTCCTGAAATACTCTGTTCATCAGGCTCATAAAGACTGCAGGTGCATTTGTCACACCGAACGGCATCACCAAGAACTCATAGTGCCCATACCGAGTTCTAAAAGCCGTCTTTTGAACATCACCAGCTCTAACCCGTACCTGGTGATAGCCTGACCTCAAATCTATCTTGGAGTACACCTCCGTACCCTGAAGTTGGTCGAACAGATCATCAATCCTCGGAAGCGGATATCTGTTCTTCACTGTAGCCTTGTTCAGTTGCCTGTAGTCAATGCACAGACGCATTGATCCATCCTTCTTTTTCACAAACAAGACTGGCGCACCCCAAGGCGATACACTAGGGCGGATGTATCCCTTGTCGAGGAGCTCCTGTAACTGTACCTTCAGCTCCCTCAGCTCTGCCGGTGCCATCCTGTATGGGGCACGAGAAATGGCTGATGTCCCTGGCAGCAGCTCAATAGCAAACTCCACATCCCTGACTGGCGGAAATCCCGGAATCTCATCTGGAAACACATCACTGAACTCCGCCACAACTGGAATGTCCTCGGCTCTCACTTCCTTCTCCTCTGAAGCATTCATAGCATAAATAAGGTACCCAGTATGACCACGTTCCAATAACCGCGACATCTTAACCGCCGAGATTACTGGTATCCTTGGACGAGAGCCGTCCCCATAAAAAGTCCACTGGAACCCCCGATCAGACAGAAAACGAACCATCCTCTTTTGGCAATCTACCATAGCTCGGTATCTGCTCAACACATCAATGCCGATAATGCAGTCAAAGTCTGCCATTTCTAACTGAATCAAATCGGCCCTCAGATCATTGCCCTCAAAATAAATGAGGCAATCTGATAACTGTCGATCCGCAATCACATGCTTCCCCGTGGGTGTCGAGACCATGAGAGGCGTGGGTAACAGAGACGAGCACAAATGGTGTCCTTCCACAAAGGCAGTAGATACAAAGGAATGGGAAGCACCTGTATCTATCAATATAAGTGCAGGGTACGTAAGTAAATGACACGTACCAGCAATGACCTCCTCTGGGGCTGCCTCGGCCTGCTCCCTGGTCAGTGCATACACCTGTCCCTGCGGCGGTCCTGTCGTCTGACCTCCCAGGGGTCGTGGTGCAAACTGCTGCCTCTGTGGTGCCCTCCCAGCATCAAACCTTGGCCTATTCGGCCCTGAATCCGTCTGAACTGCCCGATTGGGGCAACCCCGAGCTATGTGGCCCATCTTGCCACAGATATAGCAACCTCGACAGTCACGTAACAAATGCCATCCTCCGCAGTTGGTACACCTGGTTACCTCTGTCCTGTTTCCCTGTGGATGCCCCCGGGTGTTCTGTTTCTGTCCATGAGACTTCTTCCCACTAAACCTGGAAGATGATGAGGCCCCACGAGCCTTAAACTGATCCCCTCGTGGCTTCAGACTGTCAGTAGTAGGCCTCTGTGATGGTACAAAAGGGGGTACAACATCCTTGTATGCGCCTACGGCAATCTCTGCCAACTCTGCCCGT
This sequence comes from Haberlea rhodopensis, assembly GCA_907163345.1. Lineage (NCBI taxonomy): Eukaryota > Viridiplantae > Streptophyta > Magnoliopsida > Lamiales > Gesneriaceae > Haberlea > Haberlea rhodopensis. The sequence continues at coordinate 227,674 of CAJQUN010000683.1, forward strand.
GTCAGGGCGTCGTCAAACGAGCTGGGGTTGTTAGAGATAACCCTATCGAATAGCTCCGGCCTCAGACCTTTCAGAAAGTTCCTCATCTTGGCATGGCTGCTGACAGCAATATGAGGTACATACCTCAGCAGTGAGGAATACTGCATAGCGTAGTCTGCTACGGACATGCTACCCTGCTTCAAACTGTTGAACTCATCTTCCTTCAATTGTCTGGCAGCCGCAGAGAAATACCGGTTAAGGAACCGGGTCCGGAATACAGTCCAGTCAACTGCCATACCTAGAGCTCTCAGCTCCATCACGGTGGTCTTCCACCACATAGCAGGCTTCTTAGCCAGCTGAAACTCTGCTAACCTCAGCCATGCCGTGAGTGCACAAGGTGCAGTCACAAGTATCTGCTCTATACGTTCCAACCATTCCTCAGCTACTTCACCAGACTCAGTCCCCTCAAACATGGGCGGATGGAAACTCAGAAACTGCTTCAAACTGAGCTCCCCTGGCAGTAATATCTGTACACTGGGCTCCACGCCCACAGCAGGTGGTGGTAAGGGGTTCGGCTGAGCAATACTGGCATGTCTACTATCCATATCTCCTACCTCTTCATTGAGGTCCGCCATGCTGCAACACAATAGTTAACAACAATACCAAAAGCAGTTCATAATATAAGCCGTTAGATAACAAGAGTAAAATATTCAAAGCATGTTAGTATAACACGTATACAACCATATGCATCACATGCATAAGCATGCCTAAATGAATACCTAGCCAACTTGTCTCTAAAGGCTACCCTTCACTCTTCCCTGGTTATCTAACCACTGCTCTGATACCACTAAATGTGAGACCCCGTTATCACATCAAGATATTAAGGTGCAATTTAGAGAACTAAACATACATGCGATTATATCAGAGTAATGTGCCGTGTTGATTAACCTGAGCTTTAGAGATTACAGTACCAAAATGTTCCAAAAGGAAAGACGTACATCCTACAAAGGTACTACATCATAGTCTTACTCTACTCAGTAGAAGCTATACAAAAACTCTAACATGCTAATCCTGTAGCACTCCTTACAGCTCAGCATATCAACCCCGGCCCTGGTTCTCGTCAACAAAAGCACCTACAAAGACAACCCCCAACACATGAGCATAACACAATTCATATTTAACATAATATGAAAGTAAGGCATAAATGCAAATCTTAAACACAAGTCCTTCCTGTATTTCCAGCATTTATATCGCCCATTGGTTGTCCCTGTACCATAATTCATAATAGAAACACATTATATGAATGTATGGATATGCAATGTCATGACATTCCTTTTCCCTTAAATCCTTATTTCATCCTGAGCCCTTATCATTAGTACATTTTAATGCTTCTTGCTACTCCATGTAAGCGGAATTCTTCATCGCTTCCAATGGACTTTAGCGTTGCTACTCCATGTAAGCGGAATTCTTCATCGCTTCCAATGGACTTTAGCGTTGCTACTCCATGTAAGCGGAATTCTTCATCGCTTCCAATGGACTTTAGCGTAAGCCATTAAAATCCTTACTAAGATAACTTTGACTCGTGAAATACACCTCTTATATTTCACAACATACATATGCAAAAACAATGCATAAAAACATGTATCATAATCTTAATGCACCACATTGCATTCATCATGTGTCATAAAGACAAACATAAAGTACATGTTACCGTTGGGATGCCCGTACGTCGCTTACGTACCTTTCAAAAGATAGAGGAGTCAATCGACTTTATCTCCTCGGTTGTGCTGGCACCTGGGATGGTTCTACATAGCCACACAACACAATATTAGGCACCTCATAATAATCCGGAAGCAAAACCAAATAAAAAACCAAACAAATCCTTTAATATCATCTCGCGATCGATCGCCCATGAGCCCCGATCGATCGCGAGATGCTACTGCCTCACATACCAGAAAAATTCAATCCGCGATCGATCGCCACTATATTGGCGATCGATCGCCAAAACTTACTGGAACGTCGCGATCGATCCTGCCTCCTTGGCGATCGATCGCCAACCTTGTTCCTTCGGCGATTTTCCAGAATTGCTTAACACCGATAATCATACCCTTAAATCTAACATGTAGGACAATATACATACCAAGACCATCATGCTAGCATTTGAACTACACTACCCTGAGTGTATTCAAACCAAATATACACCCTTAGCATAAACCTACATGCATAAACATCGATCATTAAAACAAGTACTGGATCAACTTTTTCTGGAAACAGGGCACATTTTCATTTCCAGAATTCTTGAGCACCTCTTTTCATGCTATTAAAACTAACACATATAACATAAACCTTGCTCAACTAAACATGCCATGGGTTTCACAAAACTACCAAGCATGTTTTTACATCAAAGTTTCTCCAATATATAAGCTTATCATGCATGATAACACCTCCTCAAAAACACTCCCAACCCACGTTTTCCAGAAAAACAGAGTAAATCTCTACCCAGATTTTTGAGCACTACTTTTCACAAGCTTAAATCTTCCACATAAAACATACATCATGCTTAAGGAAAATTACAGAGAGACTCATAAAAACACCATGTAAGCATTTAAATCACAGGTTTCAAGAAACATATGCTAACATGCCGTTTTTCACCATGCTCAAAAGTAGAACCAAACCAGTTTTTCCAGAAAGAAACAGGGTAGTTCCTCACCCTACTTTGCCCCGATTTTTGAAGGATTTCCAGGCGATGGAAATGGAAGGGCTCCTCCTAAAATTGCTTAGCAGCTGCTGGATGGTATTTTGGAAGAGGAGGTTCGAAATTTGGAGTGCTGGAAAGGTGTTAAATTATTGAGCCAAGTGGAAGCATGGCCAGCTCATGCTGAGTCAAAGTATGGGTTGGGGGGGGTGGTTAAGTGTTGGGTGGTTTGATGTGTTATGTTTTGGTCCCGATTTGGCACGATGTACTTAAAATATCCCCACATGATATTTATAGTATTTTCTCAACAAAATACTTCAATTACCCTTTTTGCATGCTTTACCAAAACAACAATACACACCCCAAAAACCCAATACATGTTACATGCACCCTGAAGTAATTCTCCCCAATATAATTCATCCAATCCCATGAATTAACACATTAACATCACAATATAACTTAAATGATTAAAATCACATAATCATTTCGGGGATATCACAATATGCACCACATGCATAAACATGCCTCAAATGTAAGCACCTAGCCAATCATGCTAAGGCTACCCTTCACTCGTTCCCGGGTTCTCTAACCACTGCTCTGATACCACTAATGTAAGGACCCTAATCCTTAAGTGCGGATCAAAGGCATAATTAGAGCTAATATAAATGATCAGAGTAAATTAATCGTGTTGAGGCTATGAGCCTAAAAGTTACATGCCAAAAATGAGGACTATCAATGGATTAATTACATTCCCCATCAAAAGAATGTTATCAATTATAGTTTTACACTACTCCTAGAGTAGACACTATACAAAAATAATCCTGTCCTTCATCTACCAAAAGTGCTCTTCAAGCTCACGGTCTCAACCCGTCTTAGCCCCCTTCATATCATGCCAAAAGTACCTACAAGGACAACCCCCAAACATGAGCAATGATATCATTCATATACAACACAATATGAATATAAAGCGTAAATGCATAATCATAATAAAACACTTCCTGTTTTTCCCATGCATTTCAAAACGCTTCCAGTTTGGTTGTCCCTGTACCATAACTGTGATGCCCCGAAATTAATTAATTGCAATTAAGGCATTAATTATGTTTATATGATGAATCATGTGATAATTGATTTATGTGTTGGGTATTAAGATGTTAACATGATTTAATGGTGTTGATTATTAAATATGAGGAAGATGTGATTTTAGATGAAGTTTAGAGCATTTTTGTAAAATGCTTTCAAAATACCATGTTGGAGTATTTGATGAATCATGTTAAGTTTGGGGTGTGATTTTAAATTAATCCCCAACCCCCTTTTTAACCCTTCACCCATCATTTTAACCCCATTTTCACCTTTACTCTTTTAAAACCCCTCAACTCATCCTCAACCCTAAACCACTCCACATTTTCGAAATTGTTCAAGGGAGGAAGGAGGAAACTCCACAAAATTGAGTTTGTGTGATTTTTATCAAGATTTGGAGTCTTCAAGAGGTATGGGACTCTCCCTAAAGTTTTGATGATGTTTGGATTTGAAATGTGGTGATTTTAGAAGTGGTTATGTGGGTTGTTTTGGGGTATGTGTTATATATGTTTGGGGTATGATTTTTGAAGTGTTTTATGTGGGTATTAGTGGGTTATGATGTTATTGTTATTGTTGGGAAGTTTGGTTTTGAAAGGTATGAAGATAAGCTTGGAAAATGCACATAAAAATGGTGAAATCGCGACCACTGGTTGTGGCGATCGATCGCTACAAATGCAGCGATCGATCGCCGAGAGGCAGTGCGCGAAAATGAGGATAGGCGATCGATCGCCTCAAATGGCGCGATCGATCGCCAACGTCCAGTAGCGAAATGAGCATCAAGGCGATCGATCGCCTCATTTTAAGCGATCGATCGCCGCTATGTGAAAAATCTGGCGATCGATCGCCATGTTTTGAGCGATCGATCGCCACTGTTCAAAAATGGGAAAATGATGATTTTTGTTAAATTTTTGGTATTGGGCTATTGTTTAGCTTCTATATCAATTTGTATGGTTATGTAGAACCGTCCCAGGTACCCACGACCTCAAGGAGATAAAGTTCTGCAATTTCTCCTTCTTTTGGAATTAAGGTACGTAAGAGACGTGCGAGCATTGGACGGTAAACCATACTCCTACATTTAACGATGATGCTTATGATGATGATGTTTATGATGATGTTTATGATGATGTTTACGATGATGATGTTTATGATGATGTTTATGATGATGTTTACGATGATGATGTTTATGATGATGTTTATAATGACGATGTTTACGATGATGATTATGATGGTGTTTATGATGATGATGTTTATGATGACGTTTATGATGATTATGTTTATGATAAGTAAGTTTATGATAAGGTCATACGACGTGAATGATTGGGTAAGACGCCCATGTGGTAAGATGCCACCCAATGTATGTGAGTGGGTAAGATGCCCACGTGGTAAGATGCCACACAATGTTATGATATGGCAAGACGTCATATGATTGGGTAAGATGCCCATGTGGTAAGATGCCACACGACGAATATGTTATGGTAAGATGCCATACAGTGGGGTAAGATGCCCTCATACACAAATAAGAATCAGGGATAACAAAAGAAGTTGAAGATCGACCAATGACTTTTACTTAACTAAGTTGTTATGCATTACCGTATGTCTTTTATATCATGTTAAGTAAATATGTGTATGCTCACGATGTGTTGTCCCTGTAGGTACACTTTTGGACCGAGGGCCTAGGGTCGGGTTGAGGAGGTGAGCTAAAAGGAGCAAGAGGAAAATAGGATGCAGGATTTTGATAGTCTCTACTCTAGGAGTAGTGTAAACCTATAGCTTTAACATTCATTGTTGAGAATGTAATTGAATAGCTTTTGAAATTTTTATTTTGCCTGTAATCTTCTTAGCTCAAGCTACAACCGGAACCCTTACGAGGTTATAAATGCATGGTTAGTCCATTATATGTGTACTATTTGATGTTAAGGTAGGAAGACCCTACATTAGTGGTATCAGAGCCAGGTTAGATAACCCGGGAATGAGTGAAGGGTAGCCTTAGCAATAAGCTATCTAGGTGCTTACTTTTAAACATGTTTTGCGCATAAGCTACATATGAAGTATATGACAGTTATGCTAACATGTTATGCCTTTCTAACGAAGTGTATATGAACTGCTTTTAGATCTTGTTATTAACCCTTGTGTTGCAGTATGGCAGCAAACGCGGAGGTAGGTGACGCAGTGAGCGTCAATGCGAGTGCGGGGCGTACGAATCCCCTACCCCCGCCAGCTTTTGATGATGAACCGTCCGAACAACAGTTGTTGCCAGGGGAGCTAAGCTTAACTCAGTTTCTTGCATACCGACCCCCAACCTTTGAAGGAACTGAAACAGAGGAACGAGCTGAGGAATGGTTAGAAAGAATAGAGCAGATCTTTGTGGCAGCCCCATGTGCGAAGACAACATGGATACGGTTAGCAGAGTTCCAATTGGCCAAGAAGGCGCTAATGTGGTGGAAGACCACCGTGGTGGAGCAAGAGGCTCAAGGTCATGAAGTTAATTGGAAAATGTTTCGAACTCGCTTTCTGAATCGTTATTTCTCGGCTGCTGCACGACAGGCTAAGGAAGATGAATTCACCCACCTCAAGCAAGGTAATATGTCAGTGTCAGATTATGCCCTTCAGTTTTGCTCCTTACTCAGATATGTGCCTCACATCGCCACGAGCACTCAAGCGAAGATGAGGAACTTCATGAAGGGCTTGAGGCCGGAGCTGTACGATAGGGTGATTACTTATGGCCCTACTTGCTTTGACGATGCACTCTCACGGGCTGAGCTAGCCGAACTGGGAGTGGGTGCATACCCTGATGTTGTACCACCGCCAGCACCCCCTCAGAAATCCACTCATGATAATTTGAAGCCAAGGGGGTGAGCAGTTCAAATCAAGAGGAAACACATCGGCGTCAAGGTTCAGTGGTAAGAGGTCTGACAATAGATGGAAAGGGAACCGAAGGAGTGATGCCCCATCTGGAAGGGGGCAGTCTCAGGGAGACAGATCCGGGAAGGTCCAATGCACTCTTTGTGGGCAACCACATCTGACGAAAGATTGTGTAGGATGCTATGTTTGTGGCGACAAGGGCCACTTTGCTAGACAGTGTCCCAACAGGGGAAGTCAACAGGGTCCTGCGGGGAGGCCTGCGGATAGGACAGCACAGCACAGACCCCCATTTGTGCCGCGACAGTATGGAGGTCAGCCTATGGGGCCACCTCAAGGACAAGTCTATGCATTGACGAGGGAGCAGGCATCAACGGCTTCGGAAGAGGTTATAGCGGGTACGTGTCTTTTATTTACGCACCCTGCTTTTATATTGATCGACACAGGTGCATCACACTCTTTTGTGTCGACAAGTTTTGCGGAAAGGCACCACATATGCACTTCTCCGTCGCCCACGCCTCTTATAGTCTCGACCCCCGCTGGAAGAAGTATGATTACTGATCGGATCGTCTACGATGACCTCATTTATTTTGAGGATAAAGAACTAAGGTCAGATTTGATCGTTCTGGGAATGTCAGATTTTGACTGCATTCTGGGCATTGATGTTCTGAACAGGTATCAGGCAGTTGTGAACTGCAGGCAGAGGACTGTACGGTTCAAATCTGATATGGGAGTTCCGTGGACGTTCTATGGGGATGGTTCTCGCTCTAAGATCCTGTTGATATCTGCTGTCAAGATGGCGCAGTTGTTGGAACGCGGCCATTCGGGATATCTCATATATGCCATTGATGTTACGGAAAAGAAAGAAGAAGTAAAAGTTGAGGATGTACCCGTAGTGGCGGAGTTCCCTGATGTCTTTCCGGAGGAGATTCCCGGATTCCCACAGACGAGAGAGGTCGAGTTTGGGATTGAATTATTACCGGGGACGTCTGCCATTTCTCGTGCCCCTTATAGGATGGCACCAGCAGAGCTAAAGGAATTAAAGATTCAATTGCAAGAGCTCCTTGATAAAGGCTATATACGCACTAGCATATCGCCCTGGGGAGCGCCAGTCTTATTTGTGAAGAAAAAAGATGGTTCGATGCGTTTGTGCATCGATTACAGACAACTGAACAAAGCTACAGTGAAGAATAAGTACCCACTTCCGAGGATCGATGACTTGTTTGATCAGTTGCAGGGTACGAGGCTCTACAGTAAGATCGATCTGAGGTCGGGGTACCATCAGATTCGAGCAAAGGAAGATGATGTCCAGAAGACAGCCTTCAGGACTAGGTATGGGCACTATGAATTCCTAGTCATGCCTTTTGGGGTGACAAATGCCCCGGCTGTTTTCATGAGTTTGATGAACAAGGTGTTCCAGCCATATTTGGATCAATTCGTCATAGTTTTCATTGACGATATACTCATCTACTCCCGGACCGAAGAAGATCATGTACGGCACTTGAGGACAGTACTTCAGATCCTTAGGGATCATCAGTTGTATGCAAAGCTCAGCAAGTGCGAGTTCTGGCTGAGCAGTGTAGTATTCTTGGGTCATGTTATATCTAGCAGCGGGATATCTGTGGATCCCAGGAAGATTGAAGCTGTAATGGAGTGGGCAGCACCCACTTCTGTACCCGAGATACGGAGTTTCCTTGGCTTAGCAGGTTATTACCGACGTTTTGTCGAGGGATTTTCTAAGATCGCTAAGCCGTTGACACAGCTGACTCAGAAAGGAGTCCCATTCTTTTGGTCCAAAGCTTGTGAGGAAAGTTTCAAGAACTGAAGCGTCGTTTGACTACAGCGCATGTATTGGTGATCCCTTCTGAGAATAAGGAGTTTGCCATGTACACGGATGCATCATTGCAAGGTTTGGGCTGTGTATTGACGCAAGAAAAGCACGTGGTGGCTTATGCTTCGAGGCAGTTGAAGCCTCATGAGACCAGATACCCAGTCCATGATCTGGAACTGGCGGCCATCATTTTCGCCTTGAAAATTTGGCGTCATTATCTTTATGGTACGACGTTTACCATCTGTACGGACCATAAGAGCCTGAAAGTTCTATTCACTCAGGCTGAACTGAATATGCGTCAAAGAAGATGGATGGATTTGCTCAAGGATTATGACTGTGAGATTGAGTACCATCCGGGTAAAGCAAATTTGATAGCAGACGCCTTAAGTAGGAAGGTGAAGAGTACTGCTGAAGACGCTATGTATTTATCAGCGATGATGACTTCTTATTGCCATCTGGGCTATGATTTTGATGTGGACACGTCGCCGGTGCGAGTGTCGACCTTATTGGCCGAGCCAGACGTATTTGAGGCTATCAGGAAAGCCCAGAGGTCAGATGATGAAGTTCAGAGATGGTCATCGATAGTACTTCGAGGTCTGCCAACAAAGTTTAGAGTGGCTGAAGATGATTCTTTAAGAATGGACAACCGATGGGTAGTCCCAAATGCGCCGGGATTGCGTAAAGGAATCTTAGAACGAGCTCATAGTAGCCGGTTTAGTATCCACCCCGGAGGAAGAAAGATGTATAAGGACCTGAGTGGTCAATTCTGGTGGAGACGCATGAAGCGTGATGTGATCACTTTTGTCAAGAGATGTTTGATCTGCCAACAAGTAAAGGCAGAAAGGCAGAGGCCTAGTGGTGAGCTGAAGAGCTTGGAGGTACCTAAGTGGAAGTGGGAGCATATATCTATGGACTTCGTGACCCACTTGCCAAGGTTGGCCTCTGCATTTGATGCTATCTGGGTGATCGTGGATAGGCTGACGAAGGTAGCTCATTTCATCCCTTACAACATGACTTTCACGTATCTAAAGATGGCCCAATTATATGTACGGGATGTAGTGAGGTTGCATGGGGTTCCAGTCTCGATCGTGTCTGACAGAGACCCAAGGTTTACTTCTCATTTCTGGGAGGGTCTCCAGGCAGCTTTGGGCACCGAGGTGAGACTGAGTACAGCTTATCACCCTCAGACAGACGGCCAAACGGAGCGTACTATTCAGACGCTCGAAGATATGCTGAGGGCATGTGTTTTGGAGTTTGATACTCCATGGCAAGAGTCTATACCACTAGTAGAGTTCTCCTATAATAACAGCTATCAGGCGAGCATTCAAATGGCCCCTTTTGAAGCTCTTTACGGACGACGATGTAGGGTCACCGCTGTATTGGGAGGACTTGACGAGTAAAGCGGTCGGAGGACCGGATATGATTAAGGACATGGAGGAAAAGATTAAGATGATACGCTTAAAGATGAAAGCGGCCCAAGATAGGCAAGCAGGCCCTACGCCAATAAGCAAGCGACGGCCGCTAGAATTCCAAGTAGGAGACAAGGTTTTCTTGAAAATCTCACCCTTCAGGGGCGTGGTCCATTTGGTATGCGGGGAAAGTTATCTCCGAGATATGTCGGACCGTATGAGGTATTGCAGCGTATTGATACATTGGCTTACCGTCTGGCTCTACCGCCGTCCTTATCTGGATCGTGAGGATCGCAGACTACGAAGTAAAGTTATACCGATGGTCAAAGTTCAGTGGGATCGTCGGGGTGTCGAGGAGGCTACGTGGGAGACGGAACGGCATATGATGCAACATTACCCGGAACTATTTTCTGGTATGATTTACGTTTAGTTTCTTTTGGGTAAGTGCATGCGATTTCGAGGATGAAATCTTGTAAGTAGGGGAGTAATGTGATGCCCCGAAATTAATTAATTGCAATTAAGGCATTAATTATGTTTATATGATGAATCATGTGATAATTGATTTATGTGTTGGGTATTAAGATGTTAACATGATTTAATGGTGTTGATTATTAAATATGAGGAAGATGTGATTTTAGATGAAGTTTAGAGCATTTTGTAAAATGCTTTCAAAATACCATGTTGGAGTATTTGATGAATCATGTTAAGTTTCGGGTGTGATTTTAAATTAATCCCCAACCCCCTTTTTAACCCTTCACCCATCATTTTAACCCCATTTTCACCCTTTACTCTTTTAAAACCCCTTAACTCATCCTCAACCCTAAACCACTCCACATTTTCGAAATTGTTCAAGGGAGGAAGGAGGAAACTCCACAAAACTTGAGTTTGTGTGATTTTATCAAGATTTGGAGTCTTCAAGAGGTATGGGACTCTCCCTAAAGTTTTGATGATGTTTGGATTTGAAATGTGGTGATTTTAGAAGTGGTTATGTGGGTTGTTTTGGGGTATGTGTTATATATGTTTGGGGTATTGATTTTGAAGTGTTTTATGTGGGTTTTAGTGGGTTATGATGTTATTGTTATTGTTGGGAAGTTTGGTTTTGAAAGGTATGAAGATAAGCTTGGAAAATGCACCTAAAAATGGTGAAATCGCGACCACTGGTTGTGTGGCGATCGATCGCTACAAATGCAGCGATCGATCGCCGAGAGGCAGTGCGCGAAAATGAGGATAGGCGATCGATCGCCTCAAATGGCGCGATCGATCGCCAACGTCCAGTAGCGAAATGAGCATCAAGGCGATCGATCGCCTCATTTTAAGCGATCGATCGCCGCTGTGTGAAAAATCTGGCGATCGATCGCCATGTTTTGAGCGATCGATCGCCACTGTTCAAAAATGGGAAAATGATGATTTTTGTTAAATTTTTGGTATTGGGCTATTGTTTAGCTTCTAATATCAATTTGTATGGTTATGTAGAACCGTCCCAGGTACCCACGACCTCAAGGAGATAAAGTTCTGCAATTTCTCATTCTTTTGGAATTAAGGTACGTAAGAGACGTACGAGCATTGGACGGTAAAACCATACTCCTACATTTAACGATGATGCTTATGATGATGATGTTTATGATGATGTTTATGATGATGTTTACGATGATGATGTTTATGATGATGTTTATGATGATGTTACGATGATGATGTTATGATGATGTTTATAATGACGATGTTTATGATGATGATTATGATGGTGTTTACGATGATGATGGTTATGATGACGTTTATGATGATGATGTGTATGATAAGTAAGTTTATGATAAGGTCATACGACGTGTATGATTGGGTAAGACGCCCATGTGGTAAGATGCCACCCAATGTATTAGAGTGGGCAAGATGCCCACGTGGTAAGATGCCACATAATGTTATTATATGGCAAGACGCCATATGATTGGGTAAGATGCCCATGTGGCAAGATGCCACACGACGAATATGTTATGGTAAGATGCCATACAATGGGGTAAGATGCCCTTATACACGAATAAGAATCAGGGATAACAAAAGAAGTTGAAGATCGACCAAATGACTATTACTTAACTAAGATGTTATGCATTACCGTATGTCCTTTTATATCATGTTAAGTAAATATGTGTATGCTCAGGATGTGTTGTCCCTGTAGGTACACTTTTGGACCGAGGGCCTAGGGTCGGGTTGAGGAGGTGAGCTAAAAGGAGCAAGAGGAAAATAGGATGCAGGATTTTGATAGTCTCTGCTCTAGGAGTAGTGTAAACCTATAGCTTTAACATTCATTGTTGAGAATGTAATTGAATAGCTTTTGAAATTTTTATTTTGCCTGTAATCTTCTTAGCTCAAGCTACAACCGGAACCCTTAAGAGGTTATAAATGCATGGTTACTCCATTATATGTGTACTATTTGATGTTAAGGTAGGAAGACCCTACAATAACTCATGAGTATAATCAATAGATTATTTTTAATGGTCTAGACATGTCATGACACAATACCATCTCATCAAAACCAAATACCAGTCACCAATCCCTAGTCTGTCCATCACAATGTATTTTAATGCCCCTCGCTTATTTACATATAGGCGGCATAGAATAACCTCGCTTCAATGGACATGCGGTACTCCCACCCCTCGCCTCACATTGAGCGGCAAATATCCTTTCCTCGCCCTATATGACAACCACGCTCAAATGTGACATGCGGCGCTCCCACCCCCTCGCTTCACATTTAGCGGAACCAAAACAAATAGCGGCAAGCATTAAAATCATCAAGGGATGACCACGACTCATGGGATGTGCACCAATAATCATATGCATCTACAATCATCATGCATAATTCAACATGTATTTGCATCCACAATGCATAATCACATATATACTCGCATCCACAATGCATAAACAATGAGTATATTAGATACATGTACCGTTGGGTGCCCGTACGTCCTCTACGTACCTTTCCAAAAGTGGAATTGATATGACTTCAGTTCCTTGGTTGCGTTGCTACCTGGGATGGTTCTACACAATCACACAACCCCATATTAGAAGCCAAATAATAGTCAAATACCAAAAATTCGACAAAAGAAAGCATTCCCAAAATTCCACAGTTGGCGATCGATCGCTTGGCTGAGGCGATCGATCGCCTCAATTTTTTCCTTCGTGGCGATCGATCGCGCCAAACATGGCGATCGATCGCCTAACCCTTGGATTGGCCACTGCCTCTCGGCGATCGGTCGCCTCATATCAGGCGATCGATCGCCTGTCCCACAAATTTGGTACTGCCCATCGGCGATCGATCGCCCCATTTCAGGCGGTCGATCGCCTCGCACAGACTCACGATTTTTCACCATTTTTGCATACCAAAACCTTCCAATCCATACCAACACTTAAACCATCAAACCAACAACATAAATATCAGCATAAACCTTCAAAATACACCTCAAAACAAACATAAATCCAACCCTCAACCAAAACCACAACAATCCAACACAAACCCATTTTAAAACCCTTCAAAATCATACCAAACTTAAATAAAACCTTACAAAATCAACAATGAGGTATCCATACCTCTTGGGGACCTCAAATCTCCCAATAAACTCCACAAATCAACTTTTTGCAAGGTTTCCCCTTCACCCTTAAGCACCAAAACGGAAATGGGAGAAAAGGAAGGGTTTGGGTGGTTTGGTAAAGTAAAAATGAAAATGAGGTGTGGGGTTGGGGGAAAAAGGGTTTAAGTTAAATTAAAATGCATCCACAAACCCATGGTGTATAAAACACCCCAACATGATATTTTCAAAAGCATTAATCCAAAATGCACCAAAATATCAATTAACTCATGCTTTCCAAATAATTGCTAACATGGCAAATAAATCATGCTAAAAGCAATTTTCCCCAACATGCACCCAGAAATGCCCTCCCGGGTCACTCTATCATGTGACTAAGCATTTCAATAAGATAAATAATTCCAGCACATAATTAATTAATTACTACCATGATTAACCATATAAACACAATTAATGCTCAAATTGTATTAATCATTTCGGGGATATCACAGTTGTTCATAAAAGCTATACTCTCAATGTCTTCATTGCAGTGTTGCTCATCAGCTTCCACTAGGCATGCTTCCATGTTACCCTTGAATGTATCTTGCAAACAAATCATCTGTCAGAATATCAATAATATCTATACTGAAAAACATGTGTTCATCGTGTGGATGTTTAAGTGCTTTGAAAACATTAAAAGTAACTTGATCCTCCCTACTCGGAGGACCAACTTCCCTTGTTGCACATCGATTATTGCTTTTCCCGTTGCTAAGAATGGTCGACCCAAAATCAGTGGTGTCTCTGAATCTGCTTCCATATCAAGTACCAGAAAATCAACGGGAAAGATGAATTTATCCACTTTGACTAAAACGTCTTCAATGATACCCCTGGGGTATGTGATGGATCGATCTGCTAATTGTAGTGAAACCTTAGTAGGTTTTGGCTCTCCTAGCCCCAACTTCCTGAAAATAGAAAATGGCATTAAATTTATACTAGCACCCAAATCACATAATGACTTTGTAAAAGTTACTGATCCTATAGTGCACGGTATAATAAAACTCCCTGGGTCTTTCAAACTTTGGAGGCATTTTATTTTGCACAATTGCTGAGCACTCCTCCGTCAAACTTACCGTCTCATAATCGCCCAACTTTCGCTTATTCGACAAGATTTCCTTCAAAAACTTAGCATAACTAGGCATTGAAGTAAAGCATCAGCAAATGGAATATTAATATGCAGTTTCTTAAAAACTTCAAGAAATTTACCAAATTCTGTGTCCATCTTAGCCTTTTTCAATGCTGCGGGAAATGGGGGAGGAATTACTATTCTATCAATGTGTGTGATCGGTGTAGTGTTAGAATTCTTACCTTTCTCTGTTGCCTTTTTCTCAGTCATATCCTTGCCTTCGGATGTCTCTCCATGACTCTCTTCAGCTTCAGCTTGCGTTCTTAGCTCTTTTACACTTCTTAACTCAATGGCCTTTGCTTGCTCGTTTGATTCTTCACTGTTCCAATTGAGATTGTGCCCTGCGTTTGTCCTGAAATTAATGATGCGAGCTTACCCACTTGCACTTCCAAGTTCTTTATTGCTGCATCCTGGGTTGTCATCCTGGATTCAGTTGATGCTATGAACTTGGCTATTAACTCTTCCATACTCAGTTTATTTGATCCTCCCGGTTGTAGCTGTGGATTTAACACTTTCTCTTTGTTGGACCACCTAAAATTGTTATGATTCCTCCACCCCGGGTTGTATGAGTTTGAGTACAGACTGTTGGGTGGCCTGTTACCTACAAATTCACCACTTCATTAGTTTGCAAGAATGGGTTACCTGCCTGGCATTCGATGCTTGGTTACCTTCCTGGCACTCGATGCTAGGATGACTGCCTCCACACAGCTCACAGAAAATAGTTTGAGCTTGCATTGCTGCTGCTCCCATGCTGTCTATCTTCCGGTTCATGGCTTCTAATTGAGCCGAAAGAGCAGTGATCTCGTCCACTTGATGGACTCCCATTGGCTTCTGTGGCTTGCTCCTCTCTGACTGCCACTGGTAACTGTTGCACGCCATTTCCTCCAACAAGCTATATGCCTCTTCCGGCGTCTTCCTCATTATTGATCCCCCAGATGCTGCATCAATCATTGAACGGTTAGAAGAAATAAACCGTTATAGAAAGTTTGTACCTGCAACCAAATGGGTAGACCATGGTGTGGGCTTCTCCTCAACAATTCCTTAAAACGATCCCACGCTTCATATATGTCTCGGGGTCAAACTGCCCAAAAGTTGTGATATCGTTCCGCATCTTCGCCGTCTTGGAAGGGGGAAAGTACTTTGATAAAACGCCTTCGTCATCCCCTCCATGTTGTTATTGTGAGACCTCGTTATCTCAATCATAATCTTAGGTGCATTTAAGAGAACTAAACATTCATATGTATAAATCAGAGTAGTAAGTCGTGTTGATTAACCTGAGCTTGAGAGATTACAATACCTATTTAAAAGGAATTTCACGTATTCCTACAAAAGGGTACTACACTATAGTCTTACTCTACTACATGTAGAAGCTATACAAAAATTCCCTAACATGCTATCCTGTAGCACTCCTTACAGCTCAGCATATCAACCTGACCTTGGTTCTCCTCATCAAAAGCACCTACAAAGAAC